>CM074493.1:32094258-32276993 GCA_037389245.1 Oryzias sinensis
AGGCACAGATTTTTCATTTGCTTGAAAGGAGGAACTCAGACAATCAGAGGATAGTTTGTATGGACACCCTACTGGCGTCCTATGGTCACTTACCTATCACCTGTACACCTCGTGTAGGCCATATTTGCGCCCGAGTGTTGTGTAAGTAGACCGTACGGCAGCATCACTTGTATGTCACAAGTGTGTGTAACTTGCATTAGTCTTAAGAATAATTTACGATCCACTTTCATTTTCACGACGTCTGCAACCCACACATTCACTCTTCTTAAGATGCTCCTCTACAAACCCCCATGCACCCAGACCACCCAAAAACCCACAGCACTCGATTGGGTCACCCGCCAGTACCCGTGCCTGTGACTGCATCTTTACCTGTAGATGTCCCTAAAGTGATGGCTCCTTGTATGAACATCTAGATTCGCATAAACCCGGTAGAACCCTCATACCCATGCCCTACTTTCTTTATCTTTGATGTCCTCATCTAGTTAGAGGTAGATCTACTGCTTTCATGCCCCTTTTCTGCAACCTTCTGAAATTCTATTAGGAGTAACGATGCCGCATCACCTTCAGCGAGCTACGACTCGATGAAAGAGGCTGAACTTCCACGCCGCATATGGGTTTTTGTAATTTGCTTTGGTAGGAGGTTATTTGGAAGAGAAATCAAGTCAAACAGATGGACGCAGAGACATTCACCTACTGCCGTGCGCTACCCCCATACTCACCTGCCTGCATTAAATGCAACAGACACAATCAGACTGACTAGCAGGCACACACATCCATACGCACAAGCACGACACTTTCGTCATACCCCCTGCCTGTTCTCATTCCCTCCTGTGCTTTAATCCTACTTGTCAGTAATTAAGGCTAAGCAGGGGGGTGGACCGAGACATGGCTATCTCCAGGCAGGGGTTTGACTATAAACTGGATTTATAATGGGAGAGCAGTATTAAATCTTGCTGCCCCCGCTGCTAACGTCAATGAGACCATCTCTGTTCCATAACAGGATTTGTCCTCTGCTTTATTGCAAAAGGAGGCCTGTCTTCTGAAAGGCTAGATACCCCGTCTGGCATATAATACACTGACAAGACATTCTCCTGTTCAAATGCTCTCCTCCTCCTCCTCCTCCTCCTCCTCCTTCTCCTCCACCTCCATCCTCTACTTCTTTTGTTCTTTTCACTCCTAAAGTCAAGTTCCTGAGCCGTGGCCGATCCCTGCCTGCAGCTTTTGTCCGTGACCATGAGCCGGACGCACTTTAAAGTCCAGCTTTGTGTGTCCCTGTGTGTGTCCATGTATGTGTGTTTGTGCAAAAAAACCACTTTGAACGTCCTTTATAAGGAACAGATAAAAAACTGTTTGTTTCCTTAAACCAAAATCCAAACACTTTGCACTGAAAATTTCAAATTCATCTGACATTTTATTGTTTATAAATGAGCCCTTTTATTTATCATTTTTTATTTCTACACATTTTTATTGGGCAACATATAATTCCTATATGACTGTTTTTAAAGCTATACTATACTCTAGTGGAAATATTTCTGTGTTTGGAGTGGGCGGCTTTTCTTTTATCCCTGATCCTGACACGCATCATGGTATCTGCGACCTGACATCAGGGAGGAGAGGTCAGGAGGTCGCGGCTCTTTCAAGTGCGTATCCATCCTATCTGAGGAGCACACGCTCCACGGGCGAGCGCTGGCCTGCGTTACCGTGGCGACGGTACACAGCAGCAACTTGAAGGATAAAGGTGGATGACGGCCTTCTTCCCCTCTGTTGGTGGAGATGGATGGAGCAGGGCGACCTTTGACCTCCAGCCTGTTCTTGGTGACCCGGATCAGATCAGAGCTGCTGACAGCGTTTGACCTTTGTCAGTAAATTGTCCAAAGACGGCAGATCCTTTTCTGTTCCACCAATAAAAAGCTAGATTTGCAGGTTTTATTAATAGATAATAAAACACTAAAGTGGAAATTTGCTGCTACACATTTGTCGTCCAACTATATTCCTTTCTGAGACAACTATGTTTATAGTTTGTGTTTGCTTGATACAAAATTACACAAAAACAGGATTTCAAAAAGGTTCCTTGGACTTAATGCTAATGCTTAGAAAAAAAATCTTTTGATGAATGAAAACTTCCTTTAGCATTTTAATTTTCCTTTTCCACGACTGACCAATGTTTGCTTACATGTGTTTAGCTGGATTCTGACCCGTCTGGAACGTCCGTCCTCCTTCCTGAATCTGAAACGATTGCTCTGCATTTTACTCCCACAGTCACACGACCCGCCTTCCACAGTGAAGCTTTTCCGCTTCAACCAGTTTGAAATAGTTTTCTGAAACCAAAGTTTGTCAAATTTCCCGCAAAACCTGTTGAACTTCCTGCAAAATTCTTCTCCTACATCTGGTGAGACGTCAGACTTTTCTGAGCTCTCGCGGCCTTTCTTAATAAAAGTCTGCCGTCAGTTACTGAAAATCACACTTTCTTTTTTCTTTTTCTTCTTTTATTGGTTAAATGCTATAAGCGCTCAAGTCAGACGTCACACCTGACCCCAGAGTAGTGTTGTGTTTCCACGCCAACCACTGTTTCTTCATCATCATCATCATCATTCTCATCTGCAGAGTAAATCATCAGATAGTGCATCATCATCATCAGAAATCCGGCTCTGACAGGCATTTTGACTTTTCTGTAGATGTGAAGTCATAAATATTTCCTCTGGAAGATTCAATGATCCAACCTTAAAAATAACTTTAAAAGTAATTGCATTAGTGAGTTTATTGACACAAAATCCGTTTTTCTTTTTCCTTCAACCCCCCACCCCCCACACACAAACCTTCTTTGTTTCAAAAAGATGAATCCTGCTGGGAAACAGATTGAAATGAGGACCTATAGAACATTCAAACAGAGGAAGAGGATCGGCCAGCCGTAACCTTCCTCTTTAACACTGAACGTGACCCGGCTCACAGGAGGATGAGGAGGCCAGAAGAGGAGCAGTGACTTGTGTCGAGCCCCAGTCTCTTCTCAGTGGCCTCCATCCTTTATGAGCTCTCCTCTGCTTAGTCCTCCTCCTCTTCCTCACCTCCATCAATAGGTGGTGAGGAGGAAAGGGGAGCAGTCAGTCGTGTCTCAGCTCACGCCCCCTTCTCTTTCTGCCTCCAAAGCCCCTCCTTCATGGCTGGCTGCCCTTCTCCCATCTCTGGCCTCCCCCCTGCTGGATGGAGGAGCTGGGAGGACAATAGTGAATAGAGAAAACGGGGACGAAGGGTCATCATCTATGTCTTCCGTCAGTTAAAATATCTCAACCTCCATCATCACACGTCTCCATGGTTACCAGCTCAGCTGCAGTCAGGACCAACGGGAATCAAAGTATGGTCTACCATCTCATCCAGAGAGGGGGGGGGGCAACTAAATGTTGCTCTTTGGGAACACATTACGATTTTTTTGGTTCCTTTTCACAGAAACTTTGAAATGGAAAACTCAGAGAATCTGCAACAAAATCTCCCTTTGATGTTTCTGAATTTTGTGTCAGAAGTTATACTTCATCAGTTTTGGACTGAGTGATGTCATCCGTAGAAAACTCCCAGCTCCAGCCTAAATGAAGTCAAGTCATGGGCGCCGCCATGTTGGAGTTGGACGTCATCAGGAAGAGTGATTTGGTCTGAGTCATCGTTTCTATGGCAACCACCGAGCAGGAGCGAGCTTGATGGAACGCTACGCCTCTACCACTCAAAAGCAGAGTCCGTGAAATCTGTCGAAACGTTGTGAGCTTTGGGGGTGGGGGCCAGAAGGCTCCGCCCACTTTTAACTTAGGCATCTGATTGGTCAGTTTAGAACTTGAATAACTTGAACTGCACATCCTGATAACAAAAGAGAATTATTGAGAAGATGTTAAAAAAAGGTATCGATGCAGAACGGTTCTTCTGACCAAGAGAACGAGTAACAGCTGTTCATTTCTCTACAGAAGATTTTGGCTTCTTGGAACCACTTCCTGTTAGGAACACCAGGGGGTCGGAGTCTCTCAGTCCAGTTCTCAGATACTGTACCGTCAATTCTCAGGACTGAGACTCTTTTCGTCCAAACTTGATTTGTTGTTTTTTTAGTTCAGTGGTCAAACAAAGAATAATTTCAAATGAAAGTTAAATCTTAAATGTTCTGTCTCTCTGTGTTCAGTTGGAATTCATCAAACCCCAAAGTCTTTTTTCAGAAATGCTTTGTTGCTTCCTTTGAAGGAGAGTTTCTTTTAACTCTTGAGAGAACAAAACAACAAAAAGCTTTTCTCAGAGGAACTAAATGCATCTGAGTCTGAGATGGATTTTGCAAAAATTATAAAGCGGTAAAATGATCTGCATCATGGTTTTTATTATTTCTTGGCAACTTTGAATCTGTGTCTTTTATCTGGTCTCGGGGGAAACCCCCACCCAGAGGCTCAAATGTTAGTCTGTTTTCCACACAGCCGGTCAAAGCTTGAAACAAAAGCTGCCGTATCATTACAGCTTCAGGGAAACGCGGACAGGAGCCTCGGCCTTCTGTTCAGCAGCACAGATTTCCTTTCACTGCTTTTGTGCTCCTGGATCCACAGTCTGTCTGTTAGAAAAGACCTGCTGGAGTCCCCGCACTCCTCCGCCTACCACGGTTCAAAACCGCCGCCGCGCCCACGGGCTGCACGCACAAAACGACCTGAATAACAGAAATGACCAGAACGACAGAAACGACCTGAACGACAGAAACGACCTGAACGGCTGAAACGACCGAAACGACCGAAACGACCTGAACGACAGAAACGACCTGAACGACAGAAACGACCTGAACGACAGAAACGACATGAACGAGGAAACGACCTGAACGACAGAAACGACCTGAACGACAGAAACAACCTGAACGACAGAAACGACATGAACGAGGAAACGACCTGAACGGCTGAAACGACCGAAACGACCTGAACGACAGAAACGACCTGAACGACAGAAACGACCTGAACGACAGAAACGACCTGAACGAGGAAACGACCTGAACGACAGAAACGACCTGAACGGCAGAAACGACAGAAACGACCTGAACGACAGAAACGACCTGAACGACAGAAACAACCTGAACGACAGAAACGACCTGAACGAGGAAACGACCTGAAAGTCAGAAATGACCAGAACGGCAGAAACGACCGAAACGACAGAAACGACCTGAACGAGGAAACGACCTGAACGAGGAAACTACCTGAACGACAGAAACAACCTGAACAACGAAACGACCTGAACGACAGAAACAACCTGAACGTCAGAAATGACCTGAACGACAGAAACGACCTGAACGTCAGAAACGACCTGAACGAGGAAACAACCTGAACGTCAGAAATGACCAGAACGACAGAAACGACCTGAACGACAGAAACGACCTGAACGACAGAAACAACCTGAACGAGGAAACGACCTGAACGACAGAAACGACCTGAACGACAGAAACGACCTGAACGACAGAAACGACCTGAACGGCAGAAACGACCTGAACGACAGAAACGACCTGAACGACAGAAACGACCTGAACGGCAGAAACGACAGAAACGACCTGAACGACAGAAACGACCTGAACGACAGAAACGACCTGAACGAGGAAACGACCTGAAAGAGGAAACGACATGAACGACAGAAACGACCCGAACGAGGAAATGACCTGAAAGAGGAAACGACCTGACTGAGAAAACGACCTGAACGACAGAAACGACCTGAACGACAGAAACGACCTGACTGAGAAAACGACCTGAACGACAGAAACGACCTGAACGACAGAAACGACCTGAACGACAGAAATGACCTGAACGACAGAAACGACTCGAACGACAGAAACGACCTGAACGAGGAAACGACCTGAACGACAGAAACGACCTGAACGAGGAAACGACCTGAACGATGAAACGAGCTGAACGAGGAAACGACCTGAATGACAGAAACGACCTGAACGACAGAAACGACCTGAACGACAGAAACGACCTGAACGACAGAAACGACCTGAAGGAGGAAACGACCTGAACGAGGAAACGACCTGAATGAGGAAAAGACCTGAACGACAGAAACGACCTGAACAACAATTAGATTAATTTAATCCAATGTAATCCAATTTAAATGAATAACTTCAATTGGTAACAAGTAATTGAGTTACATTTTTTCTTACATCTACCCAACTCAATATTATTTATACAACTCAAATTTACATATTTATCTAACTAAATGTCATTGCATTCCAATTCAGTAAATGTTTTTCCATTTTAATTTATTGTACTTCTTGAACTCTCATATGTTTAAGTTTGAGCCTGCAGATATTCTCATTTTTATAAAATGAATGAAACAAAATGAATTTGCAACATAGAATATGATGTCATTTACTATTTCTCCTACCCACCGGACAATAAGGGTGCCAAGTACCCTCATCCTCCTCTTCCTCCCTCTCACTCATGGTGCAGAAAGAATTAAACACAACAGGACATATAATTTGGCAAACCACTGTAAAACAGCTAAACAACTAAACACATTTGGTCAAAAACCCACACTTAAACCCAAATCCGTCCAGACAGGCAAAGGGAATGGTATCCCACAATCCCTTGCGGTGCCGATCTAACAGCAGCACCAAAGTTACACCTACNCTGTCTGCATACCTGTCTGTCTGCATACCTGTCCACCTGTCTGTCTGCTCAGCTCCTGCTGTCGCACGTTTGGAGGTAGAAGAGGGAAACGGAGGAGGTAAAGCCTTCAGAGAGCTTAGATTACCGGGTACTGTGTGTCACTTTGATCAGGCCTGCAGAGGGAGAAAAGAGGATCACATCACGCTCCACAATGCCAGTGTTTGACCGTGAAGGAATGTGTGTGCGCGCGCGTGTGCACGTCTGTGCGTGCATGAGCTTAGTGTAATATGACCCGTCTCCTCCTTCGCTCTGCAACAAAACTTTTTTCTCAAAATGTGCACAAATTATTCTCAACATCTACAGTGAAAAAATCACAGAACTGCATTCTTTCTTTCTGTCTTTTTAAAGAAGAAATAGCCAAAGATCTATGAATGTGTTAAGTGTTAAATCATGATAACAATTATGACCTTTATCTTTATCAGTCATATTTCTGTCTGCAAATGACAAAAAAAAAACTTTATTAAATGTATTATTCACAATTATTAATTTTATTAGTTTAGTAGTTTTACTAGTTTAGTAGTTATAAAGACAAAAACAAGGAACTTTTCAAACATGGTGACATCACATTACAGTAAAAGAAAATTTTGTGAAACCAGAGATGGGATTCGGGAATAAAACCGTTGAAGGTGTCGGTGGACTGCAGGTCAGAGGTCACGGATGGTTTTATGGTCGTTCATCCTGGTTTGGGTTCAAAGGTGTCAGAAAACAGGTGACTGTTCAGGGGTCCGAGCAGATTCATGACAACGAGCATCAGAGCATCGTGGTTCCAGATGCATGATGGGAAGGAGCCCGCAGAGGTCCTCCTCATGGACACGGCTTCCGTTCAGGAAGGGTTTGAGGAGTGCAGAGGAAGTCTGAGGTGTTTGAACAAACGTCTGCAGGATCTTTAGGACAAACGGGTCTGGATCACAGAGAACCTGCTCTGGTCACATGACTTTTTAGGAAAGGTTACAGAGATCTTAAAATCCGGGTCAAAACCGTGACGGGTCAGGACTGTTGACAGCAAAGGGAAAGCCAAAATGGAAAACCTGCTGTTTGTTTTGTCATGAGGCAAGTATCCGGTGTCTGTTGCAAGTTTGATCGATTCTCTTTAAGTGCATGACGTTTGTAGGTTTGTCTCTATGTGGGTTTTGGTTTGTGTGTTTCCTCTGTGTTGTGTCACTCTGACCACGCACAGAAAAACGCAGAGGTAGCGTGAAGTGGGGCTGTGACTCACCTGCTGCTAAAATGCAAATGTCGGGCTCAGAAATCTGCCTCAGGACATCAAACCTGTTCTGCCTCTTCGTCTCTGTCTCTGCCACTAATAGGAAAAACGTGTCCGGTTCATCTGGAGGTGTAATTACAGGACAGATGTGTTTTCAAAGAGGAGGAGGAGGAGGAGGAGGAGAGGTCTGCTCCTTCATCTGCAGAGAGTTTGAAGGAACAGAATGTAGGAGGACAGGAAGCGAGGAAGACCAGAGGAAATGACTTTAGATGAAGAAACAAACTGCTGAGGGGAGGAGATGACACACGAGGGGGGGGGGCAGTTCATGAAAATAAATTTAAACACATTTCCAGATGTTGGATACTTTTAAAAACAGCTGCATGCACACAGGAATAAACAGCAGACGGGTGCCTGAAACAGAACCGATGCGTGTCTGCAGGAATCGAACACGTGAAGGGCTTCAGAGTCTACCTGGAGGACAAGAACCCGGAGGGGAAACAGTGCCAGAGCCTGGTCCTGAAAGACCCGCGCCAGCTCAACTATTCCTACAGGAACACGGTGGGGACAAAAGTCCTGTTCTAAGCTCAGATTTTCCCAATAAAGCTCATTGAAGGGCGTGGTGATGAAAACGTCCCCTCTGCTGTTTCAGTTTTACCCCCTCCAGGGGGCAAATTCACAGCTGAACACGATGATGAACACAGTTAACCCTGGAGGACCCAGAGGGTCACATTTGGTCCCAGTTTTCTTTAATTGAAAACAGATGTATTATAGTTTTTTCAATTTCTAATTTGTATTTTATACATTTATTTATTTGTGGCTGTTGTAAACCGCTGCTAGCTTAAATGGACGAGCAAAAAAAGGTCAGATTACCTTTAAAAGCCCGGAAGTAAAGAGCTGTTGGGTTCTCCGGGAATACAAAGTTCCCTCCTGTCTTAGGTGGTTTGCTGAGCGGATGTAACGGCTGCC
This sequence comes from Oryzias sinensis, assembly GCA_037389245.1. Taxonomy (NCBI): domain Eukaryota; kingdom Metazoa; phylum Chordata; class Actinopteri; order Beloniformes; family Adrianichthyidae; genus Oryzias; species Oryzias sinensis. The sequence continues at coordinate 32,103,082 of CM074493.1, forward strand.
TGGCGTTCTTTTTAACTCTGTTTCTCTTCTTCCTCTGCAGAAGATGAGCAGTCAGCCTTTCGGCGGACTCACCTTCGACACAGACTACATGGTCCGTGTGGTTCCTTTTCCTTCTCTGATGAATGAGAGTTACTTCGCTCCATCCTTCCTCCGGACCAACTGTGAGTCCTCCGGTACTCCCGAAGTATCCGAGTAGATTGTAGTAGGTTTAGGGGTCTGCAGTGCCTCTCCACCTGAAGGCCACAAACCACTCTTTCGAGGACAGTGAAGTCCGAATTCTAGCCAGAGAGAAAGGATGGTTTGAGCGAGGAGCGAAAGAAGCCATCTTGGTCAAGAAGGATAAACCTTCTCTTAATAAGAATGGTGGTCTCAGGTTTATTCTTCCATCCATCTACAGCAGTGTTTTGAAACCTAAACAAACCAAACCAGTTCCACCTGAGTCGTTAAAAGCTGAAAGAGATGACCAATTTGGAGAGGAGTCACTGACTCCCCAACCCCCAGCTGAGGACAAAGGACTTTAACGACCCGAAACCATGTAGGCTAAGTGGACAACACCTCCAGTTTCAGGTCTGACTCCTCCCCATGAGCGCATAAATACCAGCTCTTAGACTAGCTATTTCAGAATTGACAAAGCCTCTTGGATAAGAGGCGAAACGTCTTCCAACTTTAAAACCAAGTCCAGATGACATCCCCTAAACCTACTACAATGGAACCAACCTGGATGAATGAGAGTCTTCATAGACATATCTGAGTAGATGCTCTGTGAGCCTGTGAGGAGCGTCTCCACAGCCTCATGCAGAGCTTCTGCTGTTTTTCCTTTGACTCAAACCATGCCAACATAAAAAAGTTCCTTCACTGTCTTTAACATCCGTCGTCTTTAAGGCTGAATCCATCTGAAATGGGAACTTCCTGTAAAATGTCTGCTTCCAGTAACTCCCAATAACTGACTGATGACTTTCTGTTTTATGTGTCATAAATGCTCACAGTAAATCCTAAACAGTTATTTGGAGATGAGAGACAATAGTTGTTGTTTGGGATGCTTCTCTGAAGTGGACGTTCTCCATCTAAACTCCAGAAATCATTTTTAAAAAGTGGATCAGAGAAACGGAACAAAACGCTGAAGTAGTTTTCTGAGCTGCCTGAATTTTAACACACATCTTTATGATGATGAAGAACAAGGCGTACAGATGTGCGTTGAACCTAGATCATACCACGGTCCGGGTGAATACTCGATTCTGATTGGCTGCTGGGTGTGCATTAAAAATTGATAGCTGCATGCCTAAAAAAGTAGTTCTGGTCACATATCTTAAATGTTCTGTATCAATGTTTTGGCTTCTTTAAAACAAACTTTATCTTCATCATCTGGGCTGAAAGAAGCGGTAAGAGGTGTACTTTCTTATCGGGTGGCTGTGGTGCAGTGGTAGCGCCGTCGACCTACAATCGAAATATTGCACAGTCTGTGACTGTGACGCTTTAGACCTTCGAGGAAGGTAGAAAAGTGCTATATAAGTAAACGCCATCTACCATTTCACTCTGATCTGATGCTTGATTCAAGCCATCGTGACCATCAGCTTAGATGTCGCTTTCCTTCACTGCTGCACTCGAGGTCCACGCTGGTTGAACTGGCAAAGAAGCGCGTAACCGTAAAATAACAAGAAAGAAGGTCTAAAAACTGATTGAATATGTTATTTTTTGTGAGTGACCATGGTAAAAGCGGGTTAAAGGCCTTTGAAGATCAGAATTAACGCACGACGTGGAAGCCTGAACCGTCCGACGGTAGACGTGGAGTCTAGATAATGTGCTGCCTGAAGCAGACTCTGCAGTGATGACCCTCTTCCCTTCTCTCCAACAGCGTGTGAAGTTCTGCTGGGGTCGGACAACCTGGTCTGCAAACCATGTAAGTTCCTCTGTGCTCTTGGGCAAAGCCACATGTGGGCAGAGATGTTATGGGGTGGGGGCCTGGCGCCTGACATCATCGACCAGGAGCAGAAATGATACAACTGAGCCCAACCCAAAAGTGCTCAGGACTGTAGACAGACCTTTTATTAAAGCTTAAAACAAGGAAAGCGTAGCTGTTCTTTTCCGAGGACTACCGGTTCTGGACGGCGGTGCCGGCAGCCCGGCCTGGCCCGGCCCTCTGGAATGTTGCTGCTGTCAGATGGACGGCCTTGTAGTCTCCTCAGCTTTTCTGAGTTTGTCAGAAGAGGAGGAAGCATTAGAGGTCAGAACAGAAACCAGTTTGAGAAAGACGAGAAGGAAAAGGACAGTTGTCAACAACGTCCCGTCTCAGAAGCAGAAAGATCCAAAAGAGTTTTCATTTTTGTGCTTTCAAAGGAAATGACTTGTTCTAAGAAAAAAACACCTTTGGAAGCACCAGATGAGTTTCAAACCTCATGAGGGTAAAAACTGAACTTTATGTTTGAACAGAAACTTTCCTCAAAGTGACACTGAGGTTCCAATTGGGTTCTGGTTCGGATCAGAACCTCCCTGAACTGGATTTTGTGTTTCTCTGCAGTCTGGAAGCCAAAGACTCTGAACGTGTCTCAGCTCGGTTCAAACCTCCACGTGGTCTTCGATCAGGCTCCGCCCTCTTTCGGCTTCAGCTTCTACTTCCTGTACTTCCGTCTGCGGCACAGCGGCGTGCTCCGACTGCAGCGCTGCAAGCCGGTAAGACCCGGTTCTGCTCTGAGCGCGTCCAATGGCAGAAGAAGAACGTGTTAGCTGATGCCCTTTAGAGGGCATTTCCTGTTTCAGGGAGGGTAAATCCTGATGCCGCTCCACAGATTCTTATAGTCCCATCTCAGATTTGTCCTTTTTTGGACGTTACCAGTAAGATGCTTTCATTGGCTGCAGGACACAAACCAGGTTAGGACGACGTGCTACCTGCAGGACGTCACGCCAGGGACCTACACCATCGAGGTACAGAACCCTGCAGCTCAGCTCTGCTGTTCTTCTGACTTCTACTGAGATTTGCTGGATTCTACTGTCTGCATGATGTGAAGAAGTGAACCAGAAACATGTCGTTTTTGTCATCTGAATCAGCTGAGAGACGATTCTAACAACACCAGGAGGCAAACTCAGTACCACGTCAGCCAGGGTGAGACACACAAACCTGCATGCAGATGAACACACACCCAAAAACGATCTGCACTCACTTGTGAACCCTGAAATACTTATGATGATCGTATTTTTATTCCCAGTTCTTAGGTTTTCAAAGGTGTTCATTCTATGTCTTCCACAGTGTTTCATGCATTTCTGATTTACCTCAAAGTTCCTCTTAAAGTGTCGAAGGATCCTGTTTTGTGAATCCAGACTTTCATCTTCTCAGCAGTTTAACTAAACTAAAGGAGTAATGAACCAGAAGGAGCTGCATTTCCAGAAGAAACAGCAAGGTTGATGCTATATTGCTGAATGAAAATGAAACGTAAAGGGGAATATTTTGTAAAAAAAAAGATTTAAAAAAATGATCAAAGTTGACCATAAATAAGGTGAAAACAGCACAATAACAAAAAAGATATGTTTGGGAAAAATCCCAGAGCCGGGTATCGAACCAGCGAGCTTCTGCACCAAGGATCCCCATGTGTTTCAATGGAGGCAGAAATCCTGGAAAAGTTCAGGCAAACCTTCATTGGTTGGATGTTTTGTAGTATTTAACCAATGAAGCAGCAGAGTTTGGTATTACTTTTGTATTCAGATGATTTTGTCATGAAGCTGAAACAGAAATAAAACGGATTCTAAAAAGCTTCCTTAGTCCTTCCAGGTTTGTCTCACGCTGGGCGTTTGTTTCATCCTCCAGTCCACTCCCCCTGGGCGGGGCCAATCCGTGCCATGGCCATCACTGTGCCGCTGGTCATCATGTCTGCATTCGCCACCCTCTTCACTGTGATGTGTCGCAAGAAGCAGCAAGGTAAGATGAGGTTTTTTCGTCACGTGAACTGTGATTGTCAGATTGGTCGTTTCTCTGAAACCCCAGAACCGAGGCGTCATTGGACCCCGTCCTGGTTCTGACGTGAGGACAGCTGGACATCTCCAGCACCCATTTCTGCTCAACGTTTCTGTTCATCACTTAAAACTTGCAGCTGCTTTAAAGTGAAGCATCCTCCTGGAGGAGACTCTGTGTTGGCAGCTTTGGATTCGTTTCTGAGCGTTTTATTCTGAAAGTCCGAAAAAAGCAACATCATTTATGCACACGTTTCACATTAGATTATTTTGATTATTTTTGGGGCCAACACAGACACTTTCCAAGACCATGAGGAGAATTTCATTCAGTTCCAACATTCATTGTACTTAAAGGGTTAAAACTCGCCGTTCTTCTCGTCGGCCGCATGAGGAGGAAGTTTGAATTGAAATTTATGTTGGAGGAAATTAAAGTTCTGTTATCTTTACGTAAGTAAACACGTTTTTCCAATTTGGATGTTTCTTCTCTCAGAAAACATTTATAGTCACCTGGATGAGGAAAGCAGTGAGTCCTCCAATCAAAGCGCAGCCCTCAACAGCGAGCGGCCGTGGCCCCGCCCCAAAGTCTTCATCTGCTACTCCAGCAGGGACTGTTCCAAACACACCAGCGTCATCCAGAGCTTCGCCTACTTCCTGCAGGACTTCTGCGGCTGTGAGGTGGGGGCGCTGGCCGGACCCTGTCCAGGCGACCAAAACCGCCTGAATCTAAGTCTCGGTGGCTCTTTGCTCAGGTGGCCTTGGACCTGTGGGAGCACCTGGAGATGTGCAAAGAGGGTCAGATGTCCTGGCTCAGCAGGCAGCTGGAGGAGGCAAATTTCATCATCGTCGTCTGTTCTAAAGGTTTAAGGTATTTGACTCAGGGCTGTCCGTCTCTGTCTGTCTGTCTGTCTGTCTGTCTGTCTGTCTGTCTGTCTGTCTGTCTGTCTGTCTGTGTATTTGTAGCTGCTGTGTTTACAGAGACTCTAACACAGACTAGCCTCAGACTTCTGCTCCTTTACATCATCGTTCACATCAGGCCTTAAATTTCCTCACCTATGTCCTTCTGAGATCCACAGTCGGCTTCAGGCGACGTTCTGATCTTATTTTTGGATCACTTCAGATTTAGATACTTAGCGCTGCTTTAATCTCTACATTTACTTTCACTTTTAATGTTTTTTTGGTCATGGTAGGCCTTCTTAAAGTCCCATGTATGCAGTTCTGACATTAACCACTAGGTGTCTCCCAAACCGTCTTTTTTTTAAAACCACAGGATCTTTATAAAACATCATTCATCCTTTTTCTTAACTGCCTACAGTTGGGTGACGGGCCGCCAGTCTGTAGAAGGGCCACAATAACTCTTACAGTAATTGTTTAGCCTATGAAGCATGTTTTTGGAAACTGGAGCGCCTGGTGAAAACCCCAGCATGCACTGGGAGAGCATGCAAACTCAACGGTCCCAGCCGGGTTTCAGACCACCGCGCCGGTGTGCTGCCCTTTCACAACACCTGCAGCTGCAAACTTTTTTAGATTTTTCTGAATTTCTGCGCCACGGATGGACGTTTGACTCTGAATATTTATTGTTCAGCTGTGCTGTCTCATCTTTATCTTTTTCTGCATTTCAGAAATGTTTAAAAGGTTTTTCTTTAGAAAACTGAAGGAATGATGTTGAAACAGCGATTCACGCCTCGACCACTCCCCAATCCCTGAACCGTCTCCAATAAGTCCAGAATGTAACCAGGACATCCAGACTAGAACACATCATTCTGGTCCTCCGATTATTCCACCGGCCCCCACCAATTTTAGAATTCAGTTTAAACTTTGTTGGTTAAAGCTCTTTGTGGTCTCAGTCAGTTTTTTTACCACGGCTTTTAACTTGGTGGCAGTTTCTTCACTTTGACTGGTTTTAGTGTTTCTTGTCCTCGATGTATTTTACTGCCTTTGTAATTAAATGCTGTTTTTAAATTTTTCTTCCTACTTTTTACCAGTTTTAAATGTTCTTTTGCCTCTCTTTTTATTGTAAAGCCCTTTGGTACCCTGATGGAGTTGTAAACAGAAACTAGGAGCTGCATTTCAGCTGAATGAAAATGAAACTTAACCGTTAATAATTGGCCCAAAAAAATGAAGAAAGAAATAAAGAAGGGTTCAAATTTGACATAAAGTGACTACGGCACAATAACAAAAGATATATTTGTGAAAAGTGCCAGAGTCGGGTATGGAACCAGCGAGCTTCTGCACCAAAGATTCCCATGTGTTTCAATGGAGGCAGAAAACCTGGAATATCTGGAAAAGTTCAAGGATTTGAAGGAGCAAAAGTCAGAGCTGGAAAAAGCTGAAAGTGTTGAGCATTTGAATAGTTGAATGGATGAAATAGATGAAAATAGTAGGAGGAGTTAAGAAACAAAAAATGGAGGAAGATACTAGAATAATGTTTATAGCATTAAACCCAAAAAGTTTAGTTCATTCATTCATAAAAACATTATAATCTTACCGGGTTGAACTTCAAAAGTTCTAATAATAATAATAATGATAAACTAAATAGACTTTAGTTGTTTTTTCTTTTTAAATCATTCTGCTAATGCCTCACTATCGTTTCTGCAGATATTTTGTGGAGAAGAGTCGTAAGGGGAAGACCCCCGTCTGTCGCCGTGGTAACGACAGCGGCTCTGCCGTGGGGGGATCACACGGAGACCTTTTTATTGCAGCGGTGGCAATGATCGCAGAGAAGCTGCGGCAGGCGAAGCGGTCGGAGGCGAGCGGGGAGCAGGATCTGAACCGTTACATGGCGGTGTATTTCGACTACTCGGCAGAAAGCGACGTCCCCACCGTGCTGAGTCTGGCGCCCAGGTGAGAAGAGCGTGGTCCGCTGTGCACCAACCAGCATGCTGATTGTAACCTCCTTATTTCCCTTGTTGAGGCTGAAGATGATGGACCAGCTGCCTCAGCTGTTAAGTCGACTCCATTCCAGCCAGGTGGGTCTACCGGACCCAGATCCGCTGCCTTTGAACGTCTCCAGGAGGAACTACTTCAGGAGCAAGTCCGGACGCTCGCTCTACGTTTCCATCTGCAACATGCACCAGCTCATCAGCCAGAACCCTGACTGGTTTGAGGCGCAGCTGGCTCCCGCAGCACACTCCTCCTCTGAAATCTCCTCAAAGCCGGCTGGCCCCGCCCCTTTGCCGGGTCCAAGTTCCCCCTCAAAGCCCGGCTGCTCCTCTTCGCTTCAGCCAGAGCCGAGGCTGGACTCTGGCCTGAGTCTGAATGAAGTGGCAGTTAGGGTGCCGTTGCTCGAGGGAGTGGATGGCGTCCCGAAGAGGTCGGTGCTGTTGCTGGCCCCCGGCCCAGTCCAGAGCCTCAACGTCTGTCGAAGTCCGAGTCCCGGACCGTGTCCGAGTCCTGAGGCGTCTCACTGCTCTTCTTCAGGGTAAATCCGATCCTTAGACTGCGATTTTATTTCTTTCACTTGTATTATATTTTCTCCATCTTCATCCGTATGTGTATTCTCTGCTTCAGATCCATCAACCGAAGATGTGGACTTTCATCTGAAGAGTCTCACTGCTCCTCCTCTGGCTCAGCTCCTCCCATCCTCCAGGATGATGAGTGCAGTGTCCCCTCCCTGGCAGAAGAAGACCGTCCCTCTGTTCCGGAGGCCACGCCTCCTCGTGACTCAGGCATTTACGAGTCGTCCGTCCCATCGTCGGAGCTTTCCATCCCGCAGATGGAGGGATTGTCCCACGACCAGGCAGACTGTTCCTCTCTGGCAGACAGTGAGTCATCTTCATCTGGGCTTGGTAAGGCCACGTTTTGGGACGGTTGTCTTACACCAAATAGATCTCCAAAGTCCTGCTCACCCTTTAAAGTCTGCATGTCTCACAGGTGACGAGGAGCTGCCTGCTGTGGCGTCGCTGCACTGCAGCACCGGCACTGTTTGCAAAGCTGAGTTGCACCATCACCACCATCCTCATCATCATCACCACTTGGAGCAGAGCGACACACTGACCCGCGCAGCTTCACTGTAGGGGGTGTTGACCTGCGGGTCACTGAGTGAAGCTGTCACCTGCTGGTGTTTTTAGAAACCTCAGACAGTTCTGGGCTTTGGCCTCCAGGTGGCGCCACTGTTACAGCCCCCAAACTGGAAGAAAAATCTGGAAATGTGGGTCGTTGAGTGTTGTAACCACGGTAACCGCTCTGTTGTTAAGCTGTAGTCGTTGCTGCAGCCTCTCACAGGTAGTCCTCTGTTGCCGTGGCAACCACTGTGCCTGGCAGCATCCGCAGCTGCTTCAAAGTCCCACTCTTTAATAGTAACTGGTGTCTTGTAACCAAAATAATCACTAAAACAGTGTGGTAACCGTGGAAACCGCAGCATCCAGGGCTCCCATCAGCTTTGATGCTTTGTCGATCCCACTGACGCCTCTGCCTGGACGATGGGATCTGCAGATGCCGGGGGGGCTCAGAGCTCCATGTTCATCTCCAGATGGGATGCAGACGTCTGTCTGTTCAAAGGGAAGACTGGACGGAGTTTGCAGGCGTCCAGCATCTTCACATGAAAGCATGTCTGCAGCGACTTCTGGGCTTTTCGGACCTGAAGGAGTTTCTGCTGTTTCAAACCTGAGATTCTAAACGGAACGTTTTCTGTTTCATCTGAACGGACACCGTATTCCCCGGGGACCACAACGGGACGACCACTGTCGCCATGAGGCAGAATCGAACCGCAGACGTTCCCCAAACCTGACAATGTGATCCCACATGATGGAGGAGTGTATCTATGTACATAGAAAGTAGTTTTATTTTTATGCAAGTTTGTTTGAAAGACTTCAATTCCAGAGCTCCAGCTGCCTCCTGCCATGTCTCTCATTGCATTTTGAAGGTTTTGGGATGAATGTCTCATCCAGGCAGGCGTGTAAAAAAGCTGTAAACTCTCATTTGCACTCAAAGCATTTTAGCCACGACTTTCACCTCTTTCTGTCAAACAACAAACATGAACGTTTAAATGTAATCGTGTTTGCGTTTTTGAGTAATTTTTCATTTGCATGCGTTGTAACAAGAACTCATTTAGGCCCTTTTAACCCTTTAAAGTCTGTTTCTGACTGAATACTTTTGTATTATTTCGGATTCCCATCGCTGTCTTCTGTTTCATACATGGAAAACATTGCTTCCAACCAGCAAATATTGCCCCATGAAATGTTTCCGTTTTGTATAGGTAGACGATCCTGTCTGTATTGGAATTGTTTTTATATGTGAACTGTTATTTTTATTTTATTACAATAATTTAGGAAGTGAATAAATCTATTTCACAAATGTTTCTTCTCCGTCTCGGTGGCGTTTTCTCCGGTGGAAACTTCAAATCTGTTTTTGGGCCAAAAGGCAGCATCTGACCGTGTTTCAGACGGTTTCTGCGTGACTGAAGAACCATGAAAATGTTTCAGCTGCGCTGAAGCTGATGATCCTGCAGTAAAAGCAGAGAAACCGGTTCTGCTTTGACCGGTGGATCCGCGTTCTGACGTGAAACAGCAGCTCTTTTCTGCGTGAGCACTGAGGCATTGATGCTAAAAACAACAGGAGCCTGCAGGACTCAGGCAGAAGCTCAGTGCACGGCAACTCCAAACGCTGGCCTTCAAAATAAAAGCTTCAACCTTTCAGCTGCCTTCAATGCCTTTTTTGTTTTTTGAACAAGGATAACAGAATTTTTTTCACATTAAATAGAGTCGATCTTACTGCTTCATGAGGTAAATGTTTGTAGCTCGTCTGTATTCCAGTTATTTATTCCTGTTGATTACGGATTGAGAACCGGAGACTTGCATGCAAAGACCTAAGAAGACTTTGGACTTTTGAGGAATGTTTCAACATCTATTTACTGTCTCTAGTTCACTGACTCTAGTTCAAAGACCTTTGTTATCACATTTGTGTTTGTATTTTTGTGTTGTTGCTGCTTCATTTCATTCACTGGTTGGTTTATAGTCATTTTTTAACAACAGAACTCAACTTTAAACTCAACTTTGAAATAAGAAAAACAATCAGAAATTTAGCAAATGAGTAAAATAAAAATATTGATAAAATATTAAAACTGATGTTAAAGTCAAACTAAATCTCACCCAAATTCAGAAGGTGTTCAGTTTATCAGTTTACATAAAGGTAGTGCATCACAAACATCCATGCTGGAGAGTTTCCTGTCCATCCCACGGCGCGATAGATGCAGCATTTCTCTCTGAAGCTGTTGTCTTTTTTCTGCTCAGAGTTCCCCGTTTTCAGTTGGACTGAGGCTTTTATTCTGTTAGACTTCTGAAATCCTCTAGTTTGGAGTTTGGAAGGCCTCAGGCTCCATTTAGACTTTGTTTTTTCTGCCTGTGTAGACTCCAGGGACTAAAATAACTGGAGCTGATGCTGCTCCTCCAGCTGGACCAACTGTGAAAACATCAGCAGGACTCTGTCCATCCATGACGCTTCATGAACCTCTGGAATTCTGAGAGAAGAACGTGTCAGGAGGAGGAAAACGTCCCTCGACTCTCAGAATCAGCAGGAATTGAGGTTCTGTTCTCATGTTCCTTGTATCAGCAGTAAAGGACCCACGACCATAGAATCCAACTTTGACATGTAAAATCTGTGAAGTTTCATTTAATAATTTGTTTTCTGCTGTTATTTTCCCGTCAAAGTTAATAAAAGTAATCCAGGTGTTGTGTAATGCACTTTACAGACTGTCCGCTTAGGAATTTACTTTAAATAATTGTAATGGATTACATTTCAAATGTACTTGTTTCGTCCGATTAAGAGTGGAGGACCTTTATTTTGTTGAGCTTCCTGCTTCAATTTGTGCTTTTATTTCGAAGTGGCAACCGGAAACGGGATGGTTTTTAACAGTTTCTAGCTGAGCGTTTGAAAACAGGAGGAGAGTGGAATGTTTCCTTCCTCTCCATCTGTTGGTTGCGGGACTTCGTGGAGGTTTAGTTGGACTCTTTCGTGTTTGGAATCCCCTTAAAGCGGATTTTCTTCCCCGCCTGAGTCTTTCTGCTCCGCGGGAGGAGCTGCAGGCCGATGCCGGCAGGTGATGATGGATGCCAGCGGGGATCCAGGTGAGGGGGGGGGTCTGCGATGTTCTTGTTGAATTTCAGTTTAGCTTTTTGAATGTCTGTGATAAAAAGTAAAACTTTTGAAACGGATGATCCTTTCTTCAGTCAGAACTCCTTGAAAAAAATCAGAAAAGTTTTACATAAAGTTTTCCCGGTCGAGTCTGACTGGAGAATCTGGATCTTCATCCAAACCTGAGAGGAAACGTCTGACAAACGCGAGTCCACATCAAAGCCGTCATGTCTTTGATGTTATCACGTGATCGGGCTGTTTTTGCCAGTTCTTTGGGTCTCTTAGCTCAGGTGATTTGCTGCCTCGTGCAGGTGTTTCAGGTCGTTTCCATGTTGTGCTGTGACGTCAGCGTTCTTTAGGGATTGAGTAGCTGAAGAAGTTTCTTTAAACCAGTTTGGGGAGAGGAGGAATTTTAAAGTCTCTTCTGGCTCCTTTGAAAAGCAGAAAAAGGTATGTAAAGGATGCTAAACGTCAACCAATCAGAGGTCCTGACCCGAGGTGACCTCACGGCTGAAAACCTTCACCTCGCGAGAGAATTCTCACCTTTGTACACAGACGTGGGAACAATAAAGTTTAGGCTTTTGCTGACATCAGATGAAGTTAAAAACGGCATGAATCCATCCAGATATCCGCGTTCCTCAGCAATCCCAGATCATCACATCACCACCACCGTGCTTGACACTTGGTGTTTGGTTTTCTGCAGAAAATAAACAAGCAGATCAGGTTTGTTCAGATTCAGACTCGGACTCTTAAACTTCCCGGTAAATGTTCTTCATTTTCTGTGAAGGGACTGCAGTTTAAGTGAAGCAACAGTTATTTCTCTGCTTGGACGGTTCTGTTGGAGATCTGCAGGATTTTCTTCTAAAAAAACCAAAACCGCTGCTTTTCCAGCTTCTAGAAAATAAAAATAAAGGTTTTCAGGATTTTTTAAATAAAACTTTGGAGTGTCAAGATTTTAGAAATGGCACTTAAAGAACTTTCTTTCTTAAATAAATTTCATGTTAGTAATGCTTTATTTTAAATGATCATTTAGAAAACAGTTTGACCTGAGAATTATGAAAGCATGTGTTTTTAGGATGCAATAAATGATGTACAGCTGCTTTTTAGGACAGCCAAACATTTCAGAGGCTCCCGGGTTTGGAAAGTGAAAGGTGGGTGCTTATGCTCTGGGAGCCACTAGAACATTATTTTCTGTTCTGATAAAAGAAAAAAAGGTTTTCCTCATAGAGTCAGTATTAGATTGACGTCAACGACATCCTAAGTTTGAATCCACATGTATTTCCTCATAAAAATGTTTCTTTTTTTGTTGGAGTGTTGGTTAAAGGGCACATCTGCATGGACAGAAGGGGCGGGGTCTATTGAAAACAGATGAGGGGAAAGGATGAGGTGCAGGAATGGAACCTGCAGCCAAACACACGTCTGATCTGCATCTGCGATGCTCGCCGTTCCTGGTTGGAGTCGCTGGATGTCAGACGGTTTAAAGAGCGTGTTCAGAGTTACACGGACATGATGCACTGAGGGAGGGGCGCCTTTCCTTCTGGAAAAACAACTCCCAGGAAGGATTGAGTCATTTTCAGGCTCTGAAACGAGCAGAGAGCGTCCGCTTCACCACAGGCTGCAGAGCTCTGATGAAATCCAGAGGCCAGTAAAGACCCCCCCCCTTAGGACCTTTACATTCGACTCAATGTCAAAAACTAGCAGTCATCATCCACCATCATGTCCTTCAGATAACTTTAAAAAGCTACAGACTCACATCTGGTTGGAGAAGATGCTGCTGAAATACACAAAAGCTTCAAATGAAGCCAAGTCTCTCAGGAAAAGTTATTAACTATGATAAAAACTGTAAAAGGATTCAAGTTAGCGGTTGGTGTATCTGGTTCGTTTGCAGCAGGATTTATGGATCCAATGATCAGTCAGATTTGAGCCAAAGCTGGGAAGAAGCACTTTGTTTGGAGGAGATCCGAGTGCAGTAACAAGATCAGGCCAGAAGGGGGAGCTCTTCTCCCAGTCCAACTGTAAAACGTTCCCACCATGGAGGGCTTTTAATTTGAAACTTTTACAATCTGTGCAGCCAAAGCAAACTTTTGGTGCAGATTATTATTAAAGACCGTAACACTTCTAGAGATTATATACAAACAAAAATAAATCAAATTATAATAACGATCATTCAAAATAAATGCGTAGGAGAAATGCCATTCAAGAGTTTGATGTGTTTTTGTGCAAAGGTTTTATAAAACAGAAAACAATCATTTTATTAGAGACCAGTGATCATAAGAAATAAATATTGAAAAATAAAATAAAATCAGTTTAATCAATTAGTAAATACTGTTAATCTTCATGTACAAAACATGTTTTAAAATGTACTTTAAAAATCAAACTAAGTGTATTTGTTTTGATACAAACACAAACGTTCAAGCATTTAACAGCCAGTATTTATATGACATTATTCTATTCATAAATAAAATGTTTTAGGGTAAAGAAGGTCGATTGAGTTACAAATCGTAAAAATATTAATATTCCACAAATTAAAAAAATATAACAAAAACAGGATTTTATTATTTTAGAAATATCTCCAGACTCTGTTTTTATGTAAAGCACTTTGAGTGAGCTGAGTTGTAAAGTGCTCTACAAGTAAAGTCTGATTTGATGCTAGCATAACTTTTACTAACATAACTCATCTGTAGGTTTGTTCCTTTAGACCGTATCCTCTCCTCTTCATCGTCTGCTTCCTTTCACTGACCGTTCCTCCTCCTCTCCTCCTCAGGTGGGGGCTGCAGAGGCCGTCCTCCTCCTTCTCTCTCCTGTCCTCAGACGGCTGGACCCTCAGGGGGGTAAGAGGACATTCTTGGGGGACTAAAATGGGGAGGATCTTATGAGGGGGCGGAGTCTCAATACGTCAGCAAACACTAAATAGGAAACATGCTTGAGGCAGAATAACTGGATTCTTACTGAAGATAAAATGTTTAAATGTCTGAATTTAGCTGAAAAAAACAGTGACGGCTGTAAACTGGCAGAAACTATAAGATAATTGTGTTTGTTTGAAGCAAAAAAGGGAAGAAAATGTGTAAATATGTTAAAAATGTTAAATAATGCTAAAGTTTAACTGCATGTTCTAGAAGCTCAAAGAGGTTCAGAGGAGTTTAAACGGGTTCTCCACTCATTTGGTCCATTTTCTTCTCATCTGGAAAACATTTCAAAAGATAAAAAAGTCGCTTTGGGAATCTGGAAATGGTTCTGGTTCTGAACGTCAGCTGGACCAAAGGACAACACGGACTGGACTGCAGTGGTTGCCATAGAAACGTAGACAGACCAATCACTGCTTACTGAGGAGGTCTGGTTCCAACGTGGCGACAAACCCATCGTGGGAAAATGGCGACTGAAACCAGAAGCGTGTCATTTCCTGTGGATGACGCCATTGGTCCACTTATGTTAGACAGTCAGTGCTCCTTCCGTGACGAGTGGGCGGGTTCTGCTCTCAGCTGCTGCTCCCCGTTCAACCTGAGCTCCCGTTTCACGCCTCTTTGGGTTGACGTTTGGTCCCCACCAGAGTGAGGCGGGACGTCCGAGCAGATGAACTCTGCTCCGGACCAAACGGCTCAGTGTGAAAGTCCCGGGCTGTGTCTGCGGGCGGCAGCTGAATGGGCTTTGCCCGGTTCCTCTGAACTCCTTCCTCCACGTTTGTTGACATCGTCTGTGTTTTCATCTTTCTGGTCGTTGGAGAACAGCGTTCACTCCCACAGTGTTAATAAAGTTTTGGCCCCCCCTGTTACAGCGTGTCCCGTCGGTCCTAATTATAGAGGCTTGTTTGTCCCGACAGTCTTCACTTCCTGTTTGTCCAGCGGGAACTGAATGGACACACACACACACGCACCCACACACACACACACACACACACACACCCACACACACACACACACACACACATTGTGTGCGGTTCCTGTTCCTGAGCGTCTGTAGATCCACTCAGGGAGGAGGTAAAGCTGAGGAGATCGAGGAGGTGAAGGAGCTGGGAGCCCAGATCAGAGGCAGAGAGGAGGTGCAGAAGAGGAGCGTGGAACCTGGAGGACGAGGAGAACCAAGTTCCAGGAGAAAGGAGGTGGAAGAACATGTGACTGTGGAGGAGGTGAATGGAATAAAGGAGAAACTTCTGCACGTGTGGCAAGCCAGGAGGAGAAGGAAGGAGACCAAATGTGACTTTAGGCTGGAAAGTGTTTGACTGGGAGGAAGAGGAGCGACCGGACCGGACCGGACCGGACCGGACCGGAGTGGAGCGGAGTGGAGCGGAGCCGAGGCCTGAAGCGTGTTTGTGGAGCCGCCGGCCGTCGGGTCCTGATGATGGGCTGCTGCCTGTTTGTTAATTATCGGGTGAGTTGGTCTTCTTCGGAGCTGCAGGAGGCCGTTGGTCCTAAAAACACAGACGGGTGTTTCGTTTAACGACACGCTCAGGTTTGAGTCAATTCGGCTTCATTGTTGTTTCTGTTCTGATGTTTTCAATATTAAACCCAGTCTGTGAGGGAAACGGTCCATACATCCAGCTTCTCCACCTCCAGCAGCATCCTCAGAGTCTCTAAGTGCTGTAAAAGATTTTTATTTTATGACTAAAAAACAGTAAAAAAGACAATTAAATGGAAGATTCTTTAAGGTAAACCAAAGACTTTCATACAAAAGCAAATCAGAACTTCTTCATTTAAATTCGTTCTAATCTAGATGAATCTCTACGTGTTCGGATTCTGAAGATCTTCCTGGGTTCTGCAGCTGCTGCAGATGTTTGCTCTCCTGTCTGAGGCTTTAGCTGCATTCAAACGTGTCTTTATTCATTTTTACACTGAAAGTATTTTTAAAAATAATTAAAGATCCAAATTCTCCATCATAAAATTTAGTTTAGTATTTGACCAACAAACAAGAAAGGAGGGAAACTCTTATTTCCCTCTTTTTTTTTGTTTAGATTTCAAATAATATCTGTTATAAAATAGGAAATCATGAATCAGCCGTTGCTTCAAACTGCAGTAGATTTTTCTTAGGTACCTTCAAAGTAAAATGAGAGGAAGTCTACTCCCTAAAAAAGCAGGACGAGTGAAAACAAAAACCTAAATTCTGTTGAGGAAAATGAGGATCAGCAGACAACTAACGTGTCTGTCAGCGTTACTGAAGCTGGAATCCGCCGGATCCAGTTTAGGATCAGACGTGGAGGCTGACACACAAGATTCTGAAAGGCCCTGAGCTCAAACCCCGAGTCCGAAACGACATTTCAGAGGGCAGGAGGCCGTGAATTGTGTCAGAAAAAAGGGAGGCCTCTCCTCAGGAGAACTTCTCAAGAACCTCTGGATCCTGAGGAGTCACAGTCAGTTTGTTTTGGAGGTGGAATGTCACAGCCTGTCTGACCTGACATCAACGGTTTATGGCGTCTTGGATGAATTTAGTTGGACTTGAGTTCTGGAGAGCTGCTCCACTGATGGGAGACTTTCAAAGTAAAAGAATGGGAACACTTGTCTGCTTCTGTCTGGAATTCAGGGCTGTTAATGGAAGGAGATCAACCTTAAACTGACAGAAGAACCTGGTTCTCCTATCTCTGGTTACTATGGCAACAGTGAGCTAAAGGTAAAGTCTGCCCAGTTGTGTAACATCCGGACAACAACAAAGTCTCAACACAATAGTGAACAAACAGCAGGCTTCCTGCTATTGTTGCTGCGTTCAGCTCAGATCCCAACATCTTTCTTCTTCTCTGGATTTTCCTCCTTCGCTTTGCTCAGCCCCTCCACCCCCACCCTCTCTGTGTCTGATCCACGCTCCAGGGTTTATTTATGTCGTTGCTATGGCAACCCCCTGATGCTCATATTACTCACATTGTCGGGAAAAAACGCTGGTTCCGGATACAAGTGGCTGATATGAGTTTGCTCCATGGGGGTGGGGGGGCTGGGTGCTCCCTTAGAGAAAAGGGGGAGGAGCTCAATTACCCACAGAGAGCTCGGAGTAGAACTGCTGCTCCTCCACATCCAGAGGAGCCAGTTGAGGTGGCTCGGGCATCTAGTCCAGATGCCTCCTGGACGCCTCCTTGGGGAGGTGTTCAGGGCATTTCACACTGGGTGGAGGCCCCAGGGAAGACCCAGGCCAGCCAAAAGACAACCTCTCTCAGCTGGATGGATGGATGGGTGGATGGATGATGGATGGATGATGGATGGATGGATGATGGATGATGGATGGATGGATGATGGATGGATGATGGATGGATGGATGATGGATGATGGATGGATGAATGATGGATGGATGGATGGATGATGGATGATGGATGGATGGATGGATGGATGGATAGATAGATGGATGGATGATGGATGATGGATGGATGGATGGATGGATGGATGGATGGATAGATAGATGGATGGATGATGGATGATGGATGGATGGATGGATGGATGGATGGATGGATAGATAGATGGATGGATGATGGATGATGGATGGATGGATGGATGGATGGATGGATGGATAGATAGATGGATGGATGATGGATGATGGATGGATGGATGGATGGATGGATGGATGGATAGATAGATGGATGGATGATGGATGATGGATGGATGGATGGATGGATGGATGGATGGATAGATAGATGGATGGATGATGGATGATGGATGGATGGATGGATGGATGGATGGATGGATAGATAGATGGATGGATGATGGATGATGGATGGATGGATGGATGGATGATGGATGATGGATGATGGATGGATGGATGATGGATGGATGATGGATGGATGGATGGATGGATGGATGGGCGGCCGTGGTGCAGCGGAAGGGCGGTCGACCCATGATCGTAAGATTGCAGGTTCGATTCCCACCTTGCACGCCCATGAGTTGAAGTGTCCTTGGGCAAGACACTGAACCCCACCTTGCCTCTGGTGGTAGGCGGGCGCCTGTGTTTGGCAGCGGAGCGGCCACCAATGTGTGAATGTGCGTGAATGTGTGTGACTGTAAAGCGCTTTGTCCTTGTAGGAAGAAAGGCGCTATATAAGTACACGCCATTTACCATTACCATGGATGGATGGATGGATGGGTGGGTGGATGTCTCAGGGTGGAATAATTATGTCTGCTGCTTTTTCATCTTTTTGTAGATTTAGCAGATTATCAGATAATTAAGGGGAACAAAACCTAATCAGAGCAAAAAGATCAACGTTTTTATCAACTATTGCTGGTGTAAAATAAAAACTGCTTCTTATTGTTTACTGTTTGTTTGTGTTGCAGAAGAAGCGGAAACAGACCAACAGGGATGCAGATTCTCTCAGTCTGTGCAGTCTGGACATCAATGTAAGTCAAGCTGACGGCTTTAGACGGTTTTAGGTTTTAATTTAACCCTTGTGCTATCCTTGGCACTTTACCATTGGGAGTGGGGTCATCTAGACCCACTAGACAGTGGGGTCATCTAGACCCACTAGACAGTGCTCTGAACCTTTTTTCTTCAATGATTTGTGATCTTCACTGGTGTCCATGGATTACATGAAATCTTTCCACCTTTGTCCACCTTTGTCATGGTAGGGAGAACACGTCAATGGAAGGGGGGAGGGGGTCATCTAAGATAGAACAAGGGATAATTAATTATTTTACTTTTTAAGTTAACCTCATACAAAGTCAATCAAACAGACCTGTCTTCATAAGGTGACTGTTTGGATACTTTAGTCTTTTTGTAGCATTTTCAGTTGATAGTAGAATAAATTTAAATTATTAATTTACAGTGTAGTTTGAATAAAGATTTTATCACAGAACTACAGAGAAATCTTAATACAAGATTTGAAGTTAAGAACATGCAAAGAATATAAAGAAATGGTTATTTTGTTAGAAACAACAAAGAAATAATGTTTTTAGATTATTTTCTTTTTTCATAATTTTACTTTAAAAGAAGTTCTTAAAAATGAAGTTACTCTTCAGTCAGCGAGCACAGTGTGATGTGGTTAGTATTCAGGGGCCTCAGCGGTCTCTTTACCTCTATGGCCTGGAAGTGGGCGTGACCAGAATTTAAGGTGGATCTTCTTCAGCGTGCGATGTCTGGTCCGCACCAGCAGGGACTTGCACAGTCAGCAGTCTCTTCTTGGTTCCCACAAGACCGCCCTTCCCCACGACAACGTCATTGGTCACTTCTCCATAGTGGAAAAATCCACCCATAGCGTTGATGTTCATGTTGGACAGATCATGCTTAGCGGACGGGTTGTTCTTGACAACCTTCCCATCCTTGGTTTGGTAACCCTGGCCGATCTTGTAGATATTCTACTTAATAATACTACTACTAATAATAATAATGGACTGTGTTCTTCGAAATGCTCAAAGTTCCTACAGGAAGCAGCTGAAGAAGATCGAGCTCAAATTTTGGTCATTCTTGGTGATGGTAACTGCTGATGTAGCCACAGCTGCCCTGGGGCAGACTGAAAGAGGCGTGGCTGCCAGTGTGGCGCCTGCCTCTGACCATCACCAGGACATTCGCGCACATTCACACACTGGTGAAGTCACACTGGAGGCAGGGAGGGTGCAGCGTCTCGCCCAAGGACACAACGACAGTTGACTGGGGGTAGCAAGGATTGAACCGCCGACCCTTTAATCATTGTCAACCGCCTGAGCCACCGTTGCCCGTGGATGGATGGATGGATGGATGGATGGATGGATGGATGGATGATGGATGGATGGATGATGGATGGATGATGGATGGATGACGGTTTCCTGTTTGAAGTTTAGATTTGCTTTCAGGTTCTTCAGGATCTGAGCTGAACATTTAATCACCTGGATTACAGTAATCTTGATCTGACATCTTTTAGCTGAGACCTCCAGCTGCAGCAGTGCATCATGGTCTTAGAGCCAGGGGGCCCTGGCTCCTCGTGTCTGCACCCCCCTCCCTGTATTTTTAGCCCGTTCCTTCCCGGGCGTGTCCCTCTGCCTCGGACAGGATGCCCCCCCCGTTCCGCGTACAAACACCCCATCAGTCTCACTTTGTTCCAGCCTGCGCTGACAGACACCCAACCTGGAATAAGTTACAGCGCATTGTTTTCTGCTGCAGCTCAGTGAATCATACTTGGCCTCTTTGTGCTCTGAACCTTATCTGATGGTGGGGTCAAAGGTCAGGAAACGACAGTTCATGAAAACACAGCAGTTCTGCTGAACAGCTCCCCAGGAGGGACATGAACCTGAAGACAGATTCATGCTTTCACACATGCAGATTTATTTCTGGTTGTTTACATTGGCTGTAAATGAGACCTGGACTGAGTCAGTGTGGTGTCATCCATAAAAACGGTTTACGTCCTTTCACAATAGATACCGCCATGTTGGAACCAGACAACGTTAGTAAGCAGTGATTGGTCCTAGTCGGTCTGAGTCTGAGTTTCTATGGCAACACCAATCAGGAGTGAGCTTGTCTGAAAGCCACACCCCTACCACCTGAAAGCGGGCTACATGAAACCTGTCAAAGCAGCTCTGGAGCAGATCCAGAGTTTGTCCGGTCAGTGGGAACAGGAATCATACAGAATTCCTGTTTCTACCTGAGAATAATAAACTGCATCCACCGCTGTCTGGTGGAAATATTATATATCCTTAGTGAGCATCTTAATCCATCCAAGTTTTGCTCCTTACTTGTGAATCTTCCAGAAGAACCTTGTTGGTTTAAACAGATCACTATGAATGTGTAGATAACGTTTATGATAAACGAATCAAGGCAAGGCAGGTTTATTTGTATAGCACAATTCTACACAAAGTAATTCAAGGTGCTTCACAAAACAGAAAAATGCATTAAAATCACAATACATCATAGAAATAATCAACGTAAAATTTACTTTAAAAGAAAGGACAAAATTTGAAAATTGATTTAAAAATAAAGGAAGGAAAGGAAAGAAAAGTGCAGATAGGACCTTTCAGTCATATACACGGCTAAACAGAAATGTTTTAGTCTAGATTTGAACATAAACACAGAAGAGGCCTGTCTTACGACTTCAGGGAGGCTGTTCCAGATTTTAGCTGCAGAATATTGAAACGCTGATTCCCCTTGTTTAGTTCTGACTCTGGGAATCAACAGGAGGCCGGCCCCTGAGGTCCTCAGAGTACGAGATGGTTCATATGGCACTAACATGTCAGAGATGGACTTTGGTGCTCGGCCATGGAGAGACTTGGACACAAGCAGAGCTGCTTTGAAGTCTATTCTTTGAGGTACGAAACAAGACTCTTCATTGGCTCCTTTTAATCTGTAAACAAGCATAGTTTATGACATCACGACTCAGATGTCTAGAAGATGATCCCATGGAAGGAATAATATTTCATGATCCACCAAAGTCTGACGTCTTCAGCTTCCTGGACGTTTCAGGCTTTAATTCTATTTTTTTCAGTCAAGTTTAGAAAGTAAAGTTCTTAAAAGTCAAACTGTCCCAAAAAAGCTTAGTTAAAGTCTCATCATCACTTTAACATGTTTTTTTTTCCAAAATAACTTTTCAAAGACATAAAGTGAAATTATAAACTAACCTTTTGCTCCAAAACTGCATTTTGTGTCTTCTACATGTAATCAGAGAATAACCCCGTCTATTCTGGACGTTTCTCCAGTGATCATTGATTCTTTCCTCCCAGTTAATTAAACTGTTGCAGTAAAATGCTATTTGTTATATAGTCATCACAATATTCATCACTAATATTGTGAGTTTTCCTCATATTGTTTAGCCCTAGTTTTCATTTTTATTATTTATTTTATTATTTACGGTTTATACCTAAAATACTTTCAGGTTTCTAAGTGAAGAGCTTTAGATTCAAGTTTGACGTTCCTTCAACAAGCTGGATGCAAAGTCAGTGTAACCCTTGTTCTATCCTAGGCACGTTAACATTGGGAGGTGGGTCATCTAGACCCACTAGACAGTGCTCTGAACCTTTTTTCTTCAATGATTTGTGATCTTCACTGGTGTCCATGGATTACATGAAATCTTTCCACCTTTATCCACCTTTGTCATGGTAGGGAGAACACCTCAATGGAGGGGGGGGGTCATCTGGACCCCATAGGATAGCACAAGGGTTACAACGAGCTTCCTCTGAAAGGAGCAGTCAGAGACGCCTGAGGAGGTCGGCGTCCAGCTCTGACATCACCAACTGTTGACCGAGAACACAAACAATCAGCTTTGCTCTGACACGACCACCAAACTTCTACTGTGAAATATTTTCATGTTTGTAAAAACTAAAGTGGAATAAGATTCGCAGAGATAAATAGCTGCAGATCCGTTCACATTTAAGTTTCCTGAAGCTCAGCCCACTGTTGTTTTTCCAGAATAATCCAACTTTCTGTTCAGTGGAAAAGGTTTCAGAAATCAAAAGTCCTTTTTCTTCTGAACGTTTTGTCTACACGACAGAACGTTCCCAAAAACGTCCCTCTGAAAATCCGCTCTTTTCCGGTCGGAGTAAAGGTCGTGACCTTTTCCTCTGAGCTGCTTTATAGACGGAGCAGCTGGGAGTTTTCTGTCCATGTTTTACCAGTGATGGATCAGAAGATCCATGAGATGAACGCAGTTCTGCTCCGGGTTCCCCCTGTTCTGCAGAGCAACGTTGATCCTAAAAAAGGAGGAATGAGAGAGAGAGAGAGAGAGACAGAGAGAGAGCCCTCCATCACTGAGGGGGGGGCAGCAGCTGCCAGAGATTTCCACAGACTCTCAGAGGAGGAACCTGGACAGGAGCAGAAGACCTCAAGTCCAGAAGTCCATGACCGGGTCCCTGCACCACAAACCTGAAGGAACCGGACTCGTTCCTCCACACCGCCGCCCGGATCATGACTCTGAAGGTCTTCGTTCCCCCTGGGAGACCTCGCCGTCCGGAACTCGGTCAGGCGTGAAGCTGGCCGTCGTCGTGTTGGTCGGGGGGGGGCATGTCAGCAGGATGGTGGCGGGACAGAAACCCTTTGGACCGCAGCGCTTTCTTTCCGGACGCTCCGAGGAATTCAGCACCAGCGGGGCAAAGCAGGTGGAGGTAAGACGGAGCTCCTCCCACCATCTGAAGACGAGTAAAGGAACGGACTGACGTCTCAGCGGACCCCACCCCCAAGCGTTTTCAGTTTGGTTTGTGATGAAGGAGGCTTCCGGAGAAACTTTAGGATGTCCCTGAAAACACCACCAATCAAATCGATTGATTTCTAACTTCAGACTCAAAGTTATGATCTGATTGATTTCATTTGGTTCTGATCCATTTTAAAAAGATGAAGCACGTTTAGTAAAACTAGCGTTTAAGAAAAACCCGCCTGACCAAAGTGACGAACGGACCGATTGACGAAATCTTTTTAATGCTGCATTTATCGTCTTGTTTACTGTATTTTATGTACATAAAAATATTTTTACTAAATTATTAATGACTCACGGGACACAAAGACTAAAATGGTTTTCCAACGGCTCTTATAGTTCTACAGAACCTCAGATCTTCTTTAGGTTCTGGAAAAGCAAAAGTACTCAGTAATTTAATTTGGGACAAATTGAAGAGAAACAAAAATAACGTTTGAAGTTACTTAACAAAAATGTTATTTTTATTTTCAAAAAGGTTTTTTCTTGTGAATTAAAATTTTTAAAACAGTTTCTAGGTGTAAATTGTAAAGTAAGTCAGAGGCTGAATAGGGACAAATATTTATTGATCCCATTTACTTCTGACCAACTGCACTGATTGATCCTTCCAGATGAAGCCCCTCCCCCTCCCAGAAACTAATCACAGCAGGTCAGAGGTCGTCCTGTCAGGCATCAAACCGCTATTGACTGTTTATGACCTGAAAATAGGGTTGTGTTTTTTTTTCTTTTGTTTTTTTAATAACAAAGAAGAAAATAGGTGTTATCATCTAAAACAATTTTTGGATCTTTTTCCGAAGTATCTGTTTTTTTATAGCATCTCTCTAAAGACAGAAAGTTTGAACGTTTGTTTTTTCCCCACCAAATTTTGAAGGAAAACAATTCAGAAAAATAACTTTTAGTTTTGAAACAAAGAAAGAGAAAAAATCCTTTAATTTAGAGTTTCTTTTATTTTGGTAGTCTGCTTCCTGCTGGAGGAAAGAAAAAAGCTGTTTTCATGATTCTGAGTTCCAGAAAGTCTGTGGAAACACACATGCACACACACACACATCTGCGCACGTTTGTAACATTTGCAGATCCTCAGACATCATGAGTCCACAGAAAAACGGAGAAGACATGAAAACAATAGTCTGGAACTGTTTTAACATGTAAACAAAGCCAACTTCCTGTAAACTCCAGAACTTCATCTTATTTGAAAAGTCAGTCGGGAACCGATCGGGCCCCTGGTTTCTTTGGTGTCCCTCAGGGATCCCTTTAAGCTCTCACTCTTTTCTTTTAGCTTTTGGTTCCAACACTTTGATGTTTTGACAGACGCCTTTCCTATTTTCCAAACTTCCTGGTTTTCCTTGTTTGTGTTTAATGTTCTGTTGTGGTCCCGTGTTGGAAGCGGGGTCGTCTCCTCGGGACTTTGCCCCCCTAAGTTCAAACCTTGGTGTCTGTCCTGCAGGAGCCCAGCTCCAAACGCAGCAAACCCGTTTCCAGGGTGGCGTCTCTGGCCAGCCTGCTGCCGCCGGTCAAAAGCACTCCCCTGAAGAGGATCGGCCTGCGGCTGCAGGTGAGTCCAAAGCCGCTCCCTCGCAGGTTCAAATGTTAGCAAGAACCTCCTCCGGGTTCAACGGAACCTGGGGGCGGAGCTTCAGGGAGCGTCCGGCGTTAAAGTCTGTCTGCTTCCACAGCGCTCCATCAGTTTGCATCATGACAATCGGACCGCCGCTCCTCTTCCTCCCTCTTCCTCCTTAACAATGACTGCACGGGTCATCCCGGCTGCCATCTCCGACTCCTCGTCCTCCGTCACAGCATCTCGTGTTTCCATGGCAACCGCTCAGCCCTCCAAGCGCCGCGACAGCAAGCTGTGGAGCGAGACGTTCGACGTCCGAACGGGAGCGACTCAAACTCTGAGCCCGAAGGAGATCAAACGACAGGAGGTGAAGGTCACACAGACGTCAGCTCCTGCTCCGCCTCCTGTTTCTACCAGGAGGCGGAGCAGGAGCTGCTGACGTTTTCCTCACTTCTCCTGGAATAGTCCATCCTGACATTAAAAACAATTTGGTGTCTGATGAGCAAAGAAACCATGATGTTTCCTTTTGGCTCCTCTTCTCCCTCCTGAAGGCTATTTTTGAGCTGGCTCAGGGAGAACAAGACTTGGTGGAGGATCTCAAGCTGGCCAAGAAGGTAACCCGATGTTTTTGATGTACTTTCTCCAAATGTTAAATCCTCAGATCTTTAAAAATGGGACATTTACTCAGATCATTTTTTCTCAAGTTTGGAGTTTTTTCCCTTACCACGAAGGGGGGTCTAGAGCTTAGTCAGATTGTTAGTTCAATTTAGTATTTTCCTATTGAATTCTATGGATTCTTGATCCTTTTGATTTTATGTTTTACTTTTTCAATTACCGATACGAAGCCCATTGAGAGGATTGTTGTGAATTTGGGCTACAAATAAAACTGAATTGAATCTCAATTGCAGGACTTTAGATCTAAAGCAAATTTGCTTCCAGAAAAGACATTTCTAAAGGAACTCTCCTTCAATGTGAGGCAGAAGACGTCTTAGCGAGGGCTGTCTGTGCAGAAGCAGCATACCTGGATAGAAACAGGAGCATTTGGTTGGTGCAGACGATTCTGTGGGAAACAGCGACATCTGGTGGATAAACGACGCAACAGCAGCCTCTCCAGAGTTGAACTGTCTGCAAGCTGAGGCTCTATTCACGCTTCATTTCAGTTCTCTGGTTAACCCTTGTGCTATCTTAGATGACCCCCCCTCCATTGAGGTGTTCTCCCTACCATGACAAAGGTGGATAAAGGTGGAAAGATTTCATGTAATCCATGGACACCAGTGAAGATCACAAATCATTGAAGAAAAAAGGTTCAGAGCTCTGTCTAGTGGGTCTAGATGACCCAACTCCCAATGCTAAAGTGCCTAGGATAGCACAAGGGTTAAACAGAGCATTTGTATCGCTAAGGATCAACCAACCAATAAATCAGTACGTTTGACAATAACTAAAATAATTTAGCTGTAACGGAGTTTCCCTTTTGTTACATTAGAGAGGAGGAAAAATGAAACAGAGACTGAAAAAGCCCGAAGACCTTTTCTGATTGCTCTACATCCTTAAAACATTCAGTAAACCTGGAAAAACTCCTCTGGAAAGAGACATGATGCTGTGATTTACAGCGAGTGTCCATGAGAGACGGTCAGAGGAAGAGTCTGGAGGTGGAGGATGAAGGTCTGATGGTGACAGATGCCTCCCAGGTAGGATGTGAGCAGGAGGAGAAGGAGGAACTCTAGAGGAGGAGATCGAAGAGGAAGGGATGGAGAGGTTTGATGTTCAGGACAGGGATGCAGAAGGGCGGATGCTGGTGGACTTTGACTAAAGAATGGAGATGACATAGATGTAGATACACAAGCAGAAGAAGCTCAGAAGTTGATCACATATTGTTCAGATGTTGTTAATCTGAAGGAGATCAGAGACCCGACAGCAGAGGAGGGTGGAGAGACGATGACAGCAGATCAGGAGACTTGGTAGAATCAAGACGTTCAGGAGTTTGATAGAGAAAAGTGGAACACTGAGAAGATATGTTGTTGATGCAGAGGCAGGAGGCAGAGCTGGAAGCAGCAGAGATGAAGATGCTGAGGTTCTCTGTGAGTCCAGGATGGATCAGGAATGAATCCATCACAATAACAGATCATTGATGATCTGGAGATCCATGAGGGAAGCAGATGGAGACGTCTGGGAGGAGGAGCTGAGACCAAAGAGGAGGTTCATGGATGAGGAGGAGAGAGGAGGATGCAGCGCAGAGGGTTAGATGGAGATGAAGGTTTGTGTGTTTGTGCTACAGGCCTACCATGACCCCATGCTGAAGCTGTCCATCATGACCGAGCAGGAGCTCAACCAGATCTTTGGAACTCTGGAGTCCCTGATTCCTCTGCATGAAGGTAGGAGGTGGTGATCCGAGCACAGACCTTAAAACGAGGATGAAGACCTGCTTCAGGTCGCATGATAACAGAACTGCGTGCAGCAGATCGTAACAGATCAGAGGAGTTTGACCCGTTCCTAAACAGTCTGGACTTCACGGAGGCCTCGCTGTCTCTCCTCAGACCTTTTGGGTCGCCTCCGAGATGCCAGAAAACCCGACGGGTCCACAGAACATGTTGGGCACATCCTGACTGCCTGGGTAGGAGTTTACACCCACGTTCTGGAGATCATTCTGAGCCTCCTCCTGATCTCCACGTGTGTCTTTGTGTCCCTGCAGCTGCCCTGTCTCTCCTCCTACACCTCATACTGCAGCAACCAGGTGAAAGCCAAGGCCCTGCTGGACCAGAAGAAGCAGGACCGGCGAGTTCAGGACTTCCTGCAGCGCTGCCTTCAGTCGCCTTTCAGCAGGAAGTTGGACCTGTGGAACTTCCTGGACATCCCTCGCAGCCGGCTGGTGAAATATCCGCTGCTGCTCAGAGAGATCCTGAAGCACACGGCCAACGATCACCCGGACCGGCAGCACCTGGACGAGGCGGTGAGGAAGCTTAGCGGCACAGAACGGTCCAGGAAATGATGGGCGGCATAGGAAAAGACTGACTTCTGAAGCACGGTTAGGAGAAACAGCTAAAAGGGAAAAAGTCTGAAGTGAAATCTGAAACAGGGCGTCATCTCTGCATCACAATTGCAACTTATCCAGATTCAAACCAACGCATGGTGAAGAAATCCTGATTTAGTAGCTGTTGGTGGTGAAGATGAAGATGCATTAGAAAGAGCTGAAACGTCTCACCTCCATAGAGATGAAACCTTCTTGGTTTCCTTCAGGAATCAGTTAAGCTTCTGCAGCGGCTGACCGTCCTGTGTGTGCAGATGCTGATGGTCCAGAGTGTGGTGGCTGACATCAACAGGCAGACCGGGGAGTCCGAGTGTCAGTACTACAAGGAGCGTCTGCTGTACTCAGAGGAGGGGCAGAGGGACCAGCTCATCGACCGATCCAAGACCCTCTGCTGCCACGGCGAGCTGAAGAACAACCGCGGCGTCGTCAGTAGATTCTTCTGCTCTCAGAGCTGAAGAGACCTTTTCAGCTGACATGCTTTTGTTTTGAAAGGTTTAGCAACAGGAAGTGGGAACAGCTCTCTCTTTGCCTGTCCTCCTTCCAGAAGCTCCACGTCTTCCTGTTCCAGAACACCTTGGTCATCACTCGCTCTGTCTCGCTCCACAACCAGCCCGTCAGCTACCAGCTGTGCCGCCAGCCCATCCCTCTGACCCGGCTGGACCTGGAGGACCTTTCAGACGGGGAGATGAGAGTGGGCGGGTCCATCAGAGGCGCCTTCAGCAACACCGAGCGGAGTCAGTATGAACAGACGCTGCAGTCTGTTGTTCTGCAGGAAGTCGTGAAAGGACGAGAGGATTTAGGAAGAGATTGCTGCATATCAGACACTTTAACATCAACTATTTATGGATTTTAGTGTGTTTATTGTTTTGTGTTTCCACCTGCATGAATTCCCAAAAGCATCTGTGCTGCTACTTGCAAACGGTCCCTTCACTCTCTGAAGGATTTTGAGTGGAGATGGGTTTTGTTCTGGGGGTAACATCTGTGTCTTCTTCTTACAGCAAAGAATTTCTTCCGGGTTTCGTACCGTGCAGAAGGACAGCCGCTGACGCACAGCTTCCAGGCCAGCGACGCCTTCAACAAGCAGCAGTGGATCAACTGCATCCGACAGGCCAAAGAAGCTGCAGTGCAGCAGCTGCAGGAAGGAGCGCGGCTGGATCCTGGACCGTTCCGGGAGACGGATCTGGATCCTGGACCGTTCCGGGAGACGGATCTGGATCCTGGACCGCTCCGGGAGAGGGATCTGGATCCTGGACCGCTCCGGGAGAGGGATCTGGATCCTGGACCGCTCCGGGAGAGGGATCTGGATCTGCACGGGGATCCTGGACCGCTCCGGGAGACGGATGTGGATCCTGGGCTTGGAAAAGACAGAGGAAAGTGGAGTGAGTCAGAGCCAGATTTGGGTTTGGACAGAAGTCTGGGTTCAGCAGAGGATGTTGGTTCTGTTATGGGGACAAGTTTGGGTCCAGAGGGCGCCACGTGTCTGGAAACAAGTGGAGGATCCGAGGCAGAGGATCCGAGGATGGCAGGAGGAGAACGGGACACAGCGTGGGTTGGATCAGAACCAGAAGCTGCTGTGGACTGGAAGATGGGCAGAGAAGAACCGACTGTCAGCACAGTCGCCTGCTTTTTCTCAGCTGGTCTGAACTTGAAGGAAGAGGAAACGACAGAGGAAGAGCAGAGGGGTTCCAAGGAAGGAGAAGAGGAGACGGACTTCCTGCAGTGTGAGGAGATGACCTATAGATGCTGATCCAGAGCACCAATCACAGCCTGTAGAGGGAGTCACATGACCAGCCAGCAGCAGCATCACATGAGCTGCATGTTTGGGCCTGGAGAACCTAAAACAGGCTCCACATTCACATCTTTGAGTGCAGAACTTCTCACCGTCTTGCAGAAATGATCTTTTTTGCTGCAGATATTTTCAGGATTTCCTTTTCTTTCTAAATCATGTGTTTGTATTTTTTACACATAGAGCTCTGAGGAGTTTCCTGATGTGATCTTGATCCTAATAAAGAGTTAAATTTCCACAGAAAAACACTTCCTGTTTACAGTATCTGATTACCATGGAAACCAAAGGCTCCCCGGAGCTTTGAAGGAGTTGACGGACATTTCTGAGGGTTCTGGATGCAGAGAGAGCAGATGACAGAGAGCCTTCCCTGAATCATGTTACAGTATGTAAATGTAACTGTATCTTCTTTTGTGTCACATGGGGCTTGAATGAATCTGGCAGTCCTGCTAGTATCATGGCTATGATCATTCTGTCGCTAAGAGTTTCACCTGCATCTCTCAACCCTTGTGTTATCTTAGATGACCCCCCCCCTTCCATTGAGGTGTTCTCCTACCATGACAAAGGTGGATAAAGGTGGAAAGATTTCATGTAATCCATGGACACCAGTGAAGATCACAAATCACTGAAGAAAAAAGGTTCAGAGCACTGTCTAGTGGGTCTAGATGACCCAATGTTAAAGTGCTTAGGATAACACAAGAGTGACGGACCAGACAGTTCTGTTAGAACCTCCTTTGTGAATGTCGTCTCCTCACTCGGTTTGGGTCTGTGTCAGGGCGTCTTTAGATCTGCTGGTGTTCTTCTGTTTATGACAATAAACGGAAAATATCAAACCCAGAAGTTTTGATTCCTTCTCATTTGGTGGTAAATCTATATTTCATTAGTAGAACAGATGTTTCCAGATGTTCCTTTAGTTTTCATTAAACAGGACATAAAGCGTCTGTTGAAACACTAAAAAAAAATCTTGCGTGAGGAGGACATTTGTTTGGACAGTTGTAACAAACAGTTAACTGAAATTAATCCATATGGCTGTTTGTATTATTACATCCATGCTTAGATCCGTGATTAGATCCTAGGACATGCAGGGTGAAGAGGCACACATCACACACATACCAGTCAGTGGGGGATATCAAAAGGAACCTGAGCGATGCACCCCATTCCCATTTCGCCTCCACCCCAGTCACAAGCCCACCAGCTGTACGACCTGGAGTGGTGACATCCACAGCACTGCACTTCCAGGTGCAGGAACCCAGGGAGGCAGTCTCAGGCAGGAATGAGCAGAAGCCAGCTTAGTCCCGCTTTACAGGTGGCCTGGTGCTAATTAGCAGCACCAGGACTG
The DNA here is from genome assembly GCA_037389245.1 of Oryzias sinensis. Classification (NCBI taxonomy): domain Eukaryota; kingdom Metazoa; phylum Chordata; class Actinopteri; order Beloniformes; family Adrianichthyidae; genus Oryzias; species Oryzias sinensis. Next base: position 32,133,837 of record CM074493.1, read on the forward strand.
GAGTGCCTACACCTGGGAGCCCAATTACCTCATCCTGCTACAATTAGATCCATGCTTAGATCCGTGATTAGATTCATTATTTAAACCGGGATTAGATCCATGATTAGATCCTTGTTTAGATCCATGCTTAGATCCGTGATTAGATCCTTGCTTAGATCCATGCTTAGATCCGTGATTAGATCCTTGCTTAGATCCGTTATTAGATCCATGATTAGATCCGTGATTAGATCCATGCTTAGATCTGTGATTAGATCCATGCTTAGATCTGTGATTAGATCCATGATTAGATCCGTGATTAGATCCGTTATTAGATCCGTGATTAGATGCGTGATTAGATCCTTGCTTAGTTCCGTGATTAGATCCATGTTTAGATCCATGTTTAGATCCGTGATTAGATCCTTGCTTAGATCCATGATTAGATCCATGATTAGATCCATGCTCAGACACGTTTGAACGCATGCTTGGTTGCATTGATCTTGATGTTGATCTCTGCTGTAATCGTGATCCCAAACAAACTGAATTCATGTTCAGATGACCTTCAGCAGGTTTACCTTCATGCCTTTCAGCACATTCAGAACAAAGATTTTTTTCTTTGAAACTGCAGCTGTTGTCGTTTCCCTGAGTTCAAATCAAAACCATGAAATATGTGATCCAGAAAATGTGCATCATAAAAACGGGGCGGGGGGGGGGGGGGTTCACAGCTGTATATAAGTGCCCCCCACCCTCTCTCACCCATGTTCTGCAGGCTCCACGTCTCAGATGTTCCTGGGAGCCTCTCATCTCATTTGGAGGTTACTAAACCACAACTACTCCAGTTACTACAGAGGACCCCCCCCCCATGCTCCTCTATCACCTCCTAAAGTTTCTTCCTTCCTTCTGATGTTTCTTCAGCGGTTTATCTGTTCCTCAAACTTCCTTCATCCTCTTATCGGTTTGGATCTGAACCCCCACAGCCTCCTGCTGGTCAGAAAACCTGACCTGAGGGATTTCCAACGTGTTTTCTGCTCAGCAGAGCGTGAGAAGCTTCAGAAACGTGGCGGGCTGATGGGGGTCTGGAGAAGATGGGGGTGTGGGCAGAAGAAGTCCTTTTGGTAACCGGAGCAGACGGAGCCGTGAGCCTCCAACAGGAAATTCCAGGAACAGCACGGATCTGTGAGGGAGGGGGCAGTTCCTGGAACAGCGAGGACACCTCACAGGACAATCCAGCTCCATGTCACACGTTCAGATCCTCCAAACCGCCCCACAACAGTCAGCAGAACCTGCGGGGGAATCAGCTGTTCAACCACAGAAGCTGGATCCAGGTGATGAGAGAAGAAACAGAAAGGATAAACCAAATAAGTTTGACATCTGTGTTTTTACTTTTGTGCTTCCCAAAAGTAAATGTTCATCCCTCCATGAATACTGGTGCTAAAGAGGGGAGGAGCTAAAAGTAAGGAAGAGAAATGTGAGAAAGATCTAAAGCTAAAACATGAAGAACATCCAGAAGGATCTGCTGTGGATCACATGAAAGTGAAGCTTTCAGCTGAGAGAAAACGGGAAGAAAAAGCAGCAAACCTGACGTGTTTCTGAGTTCAGGTGTTTCCCACAGAGCAGACAGAAACCGAGCAGCTGGAAGTTCTGAGCGTCAGCAGAACCTGATGCCCTTTTACCCACAGATCCCGGAATCCGGTTTTACTCTCCAGGAGGGCAGTGATTACCCCGTCTGCTGCCCTGCATGCAGATAAATATAGTAACAGGTGTCAACCCCCCCCCCCCCCCCCAACATGAATTTGGACGTTTCTTGCTTCTCCTGGACGTCTGTGTTTTTTCTGGAAAAGTCCAGGACATTCCAGACTCCGTATGGGAGATAACGGAGGGACCGCTCTGTTCCTCAAAGGTCCCCATGTGGGCACAGAGATCTGGTTTCAGAGACCCCCCTCCCTCCCCCTATAAAGCTGTAGCTTCAGCAGCTGCAGCTTCAAACTGCAGGAGACGTCCAGCAGCAAAACAACAACAACAGGAAGCAGCAGGTAACGCTCCGAAGGTCTCTGCTTCGGCCCTCCCAGCTCCGTTTGGGTTTCCTCACACAACAAGCTCCATCTTTTACCTTTAGAGCTCAAACGTTTGCATTTTTGTTTTTAGCTCAGTGAATTTGTGTGAATTTCATTTGTGTGTATTTTTATTGAGTTATTTTCTGTTTGCCGTTTGTTCTTCTGAATGTCTGAATGTTGCTGCTGGAGATAAAATAATTTCCCCATTCTGGGATGAATAAAGTTTTATCTTATCTTAATTGAAAAGATGAAGATGTTGCTGAATGTTGACTGGAGCTGAATAAACAGTAAAAAGCTGATCACAGACCGACTGGAGCTTCAGCCAGATGATCTGATGGCAGAAGATGTCCACAGGTTTATGTGGCCATCATGGAGTTTGATCCGTTTGGGTTGGAGGAGGATGAAGATGCAGACACTCAGTTCATGATTGAGCAAAGTTTGCTGGAGATCAGCAGACTGAGCGAAAGCTTCAGAGAGTCTGCAGACAGCAGGTTGGAGCACCTTTCATTCACCGTCTGTCCATCACAAACAGAGCAAACAGAAAACTGAAGACCCTCCTCTTCTTCTTCTTTCCTGCAGCATTGAGCTCACTTCAAAAAACAAACTGAAGATTTTCTCAGCTATAAAAGAAGGTGAGTCCGCCTGCAGCACTGAAGGGTTTCTGTCTGTTCTCCTGACCTGGACGTCTGTGGAGAACTTCTCAGATGAAGATCCAGAGGAGACCAAAGCCTCAGTTCAGACATTTATTTCAATGAAAGGAGGATTTACTGATGTGTAAAGATCTGGGGTGAAGAGAAAGGTCTGATCTTCTTCTCAAATCTTCATGTGAGGAAGTTTTTCCGTTGTGATCTCCTGATTACCTCCAGACTTTTGAGGATAATCTCCAAAGATCCCAAGTCGATGGTGAAGTTGTGAAGCTCTGCAGGAAAGATCAGGACTTTAGTCTCTGAGAAACTGAAGATGATTTTTTTCTCAGCGTAGAACTGTGCATCATCAGCATAGCAATGGTGGTAAAAAACTGACATGTGGAGGTGCAAACCCAGAAAAGAAGGGAGGCTGGGACAACAGCCTGAGGAACTCCTGTGACCCGACTCCCTCTGGAACTGTTTGAGAGATTCCTCTGACAGAATTTTAGCCATTTGAGCCAAAAGGAGGAAAGTATTCCAGCCAGCGAGGCCAAGTGAACCATCATGTCGTTTAAAAGTTGGCCGAAAATGTGGGCCCCAGATGGGTTTGTCTGCAGTTTCCTTGGTGGCCCCACCTGTGTTTGCCCACATTGGCCTAAATTGGCCCTCAGTGGGCTGGCTAGCACTGCTAATGTGGGGCATGTTTTCCATTTTATGTGGAACCTGTGACCAGTTATCCCTTTCTATCATCTGCTGAGGTTCCTGAAGGTTCTTGGATGGAAGAATGTTGTAGAAGAAGAAGATAGAATTTGTTCATATTTTTTCTGATGTTTTTTTGGATGACTTATGGATTCATGAGTTCTTCACCAGGTAATGAGACGCTGCTGAAGGGTCTGTGCGTCAAACACAGAGACTGGTTCCTGCAGACAGACAGCAGAGGCTGGACTCCCCTCCATGAAGCTGCGGCTCAGACCAACCAGGCCGTCCTGGAGCTCACATGCAGAGGTTTGCTCAGCTGTAGCTTCTGCTGAATGTAGCTTCAGAGGACGAAGGTGACCCCGCGGTGACCCCGGCTGCTCTCCAGCTTCAGGACCCGACTGTCTGGAGCGCCGCTCCCCTCGTGGCCAAACGGCGCTCTGTGTGGCGGTGGAGGCAGGCCTGGTGGAAAATGCCGCCTTTCTCCTACGACAGGGAGCCAAGCCGGACTGCCTGGACCAGGACCAGGACCAGGACTCCCCGCTGTTCACAGGTGGGTTCACACGCCCAACCTCTGACTGTGGGAGAAGATGGACAAGGGGTGTGGCCAGGTAACCAACAGGCTGGCTACTCTGGAGGTTACTCACCTGTTCAACCAGGTCAAGAAGAAAAGTTTGGGTCAGGGAATTCCCTCAGTCCTGAGACAAACTTCTCATCTTCTCTGGTTTAGTCTGGAGGACATCAAATCTGCAGAAGGAAATAAAACTGTTAGAATTCATCTCCTGAATCAGCCGTGACCTGAGCATCCTTCCTGTTGCCTCAGCAGCTGCATCAAACTTTCTGTCTGCAGCCGTCCGTTCGGGCCGCGCCGACCTGGTGAAGCTGCTGGTCTCTCAGGGATCCGGCGTGAACCGGGAGGGCTGTCACGGCCGCCGCCCCCTCCACGAGGCCGCAAAGCTGGGGGACCTGGGCCTGGTGAGGCTGCTGCTTGAGGCCGGGGCGCAGCCGGACCCTCGCAGCCACTACGGCCTGACGCCGCTGGCTCTGGCTGCACAGGGGGGGCACCGGGAGGTGGTGGAGGCTCTCCTGCTGAAAGGTGAGGGGGTTGAAAAAAGACTTGTTCATCGTCTGTCCGGGTCAGAACTGTCTGTGGTTCCAGAGCAGCAACAGGAATGTTCTTCAGAACCTCTGGGTCCGGTTCAGGGTTTCAGGGTCCTGCTTGTTTTGTTCTCGTAGGTGCAGACGTCTTCGCTCAGGCCAAAGACGAATCCTCCATCCTCTATGAAGCCTCTTCTTCAGGGGATCCAGGCGTCATCCGTCTGCTGCTGGATCACGGCGCCGACGCCAACGTCCCCATTCACTCGGGGCACATGCCGATCCACCGGGTCTCACACAGAGGTCACCTGCAGTAGGTCACACCCTCATGAACATCCTGACAGGTGCTTGGCTGTGTGGCGTGACGCTCACATGGATGATGCTGTGCGGCGTGACGCTCACATGGATGATGCTGTGTGGCGTGACGCTCACATGGATGATGCTGTGCGGCGTGACGCTCACATGGATGATGCTGTGCGGCAGGGCGCTGAGGATGCTGATTCCCATCACCTCCATGGCAGACGTGAGCGACAGCGGCATCAGCCCCCTCCACTCGGCTGCGGCAGGTGGACACGCCGACTGCATCAAGGTATTCTGAACCCTGATGACGTTTGTTCTGTTATCTGGAGCCTGAAGTTCATCTGACGACTCCCATCAGGCCCTGCTGGACGCTGGATACGACCCCAACTACATGCTCCACTCCCAGATTCGCTGTAGCTATGACGACGAGAGGAAGTCCGCTCTCTTCTTTGCCGTGTCAAACAACGACATGGAGTCGGTGAAGCTGCTGCTGGAGGCGGGGGCCATGCCCAACCAGGACCCCGTCAAGTGTCTGCAGGTCTGGTAACGTCCTGCTGCTTCAGTAGAAGAAACTGGTCTGGATTCAAAGACTTGATCTGGTTTCTCTCAGGTTCTGAGGTTTTCTGGTCGACCATCCTGAACCGGTCCTGAACTCGGGGGGGTGACGGGGGTTTAAATAGCAACCTGAACCCTTGTTTGAACAATGAGTGACCGTTTCAGAGGTGTTTGGTTCAAATCCCCAGCAGAATTCCAGGAGTTTTCTTTTGAAGGCAGCAGACGTAGATCTGAAAAACCTGAAGATGAAGAGATTTTAGCAAAAAGCAGTTTTTGGTTCCAGTCTTTTTCCTGAAGGTCCGTCATCAAACCGCGGCGTTCTGTCTTCCCTTCAGGTCGCTCTGCGTCTGGGAAACTATGACCTCATCAAAATGTTGTTGTCTTATGGCGCCAACGTCAACTACTTCTGCAGAGTGAATGCGACGCATTTCCCTTCGGCGCTGCTGTACGCCATCAAAGACGAGGTACGGGGACTGCGGTCCGCGACGACTTGCTGCTCCTTGTAAACATACTTAAAGCATGTTTTCATTTTGTTTCTGGGTTAGGTGATGCTGAGGATGCTGTGTAACTATGGTTATGATGTAGAGCGCTGCTTTGACTGTCCCTATGGCGACGCCTCCCACATCCCAGAGGACTACGAGGGATGGTCTAGCCCTGTGATTAAAGACACCATGGTAACCAAGAGCAACCGACGCCATGTCAATTTAATTCAATTCAATTTTATTTGTATAGCCCAAATTCACAACAACAGTCGTCTCGATGGGCTTCGTCTGTAGATATGAGTGGAAACTCTACAACATCAGAGTGGGAGTGGAAGCAGGACCGGTTCTGACAAATGTTCTTGTCACAGGCTGGGTTCTGAACCTTAACCAATGACTTTGTCTGTCAAGTGTCTTCTGATAACTTTGCAGTTTTTGTTTTTGCTGAGTCATTTTCAGCAAAGCAAGTTTGAAACATTTCTGTAAAAATATAAATAGTCCAAATTACTCTGCTTCCACCGCCATGCAGTGATCCAGATCCAAATGTCTGTTGGCCTCGATGGGCAGGTGGAAACGCTCACCTGAGCATTAAAGACGGGTGGACAGTTTGGTCCCATGACCCGCGGGGAGCCGGGTTCTCCTCTCCTGGTGCCAGAATTCCTTCCATCCATCCACATTTAACCCGTTTTATCCCGGGGCAGCTGGAGCTAACCCGGGAGAAGGCGGGGAAGATCCTGGACGGGTCTCCGGTCTGTCGCCACTACAATTCAAAAAGTGGGACAAATGCCAAACCGACTTCTCGTTTGAGGCTGTTTCAACTCTAAACATAAAATACGACGGCGAGGAATTAAGAATTCACGCCAAGCACAGCAGCCAGTACGGATTTGTTCCTTCCAACCACAGACACTGTAATCTGGAGCCTATTTTTTAGTATACTTGAGTTAAAGTATAGCAGTACACTATAGACCAGGGGTCACCAACCCTGTGCCCGCGGGCGCCAGTGCGCCCGCGAGCACCCCTTGTGGCGCCCGCAGGGAATGCACCCAAAAAATATTTTTTATTTTTATTTTATTTATTTTTTAATTGAAGCAAATATTCAACAAACAACCACGGCATATATATCAATGACAACAATATTAATTCTGAGATAAAAGTAGACAAAAAAACAAATATGAAAACAAATATAGTTATAATAATAAATAATATAATATAATATTTCCTGGCTTTGTTTGTTCATATTTTCATCATTTGACAGAATAAATTTATAATTCTGGATTTACATTCCTGTCTGTTTTTATTCACATTTATGTTTAAAAAGTTAAAATTAAGTTAAAGTTTTAAAGGTTTAAAAGTTTAGCTTTAGTGTGTTCAATAAATATTTATCTTGTTTGGCTGCAACTTAAAGTGTGTTTTGGATTTAGGCCCCCGGTGCAACTGACTTTGACCCCCCCTGTAATATGAGTTTGGAAAATTCATGCATGTTTTTTGTGTGTAAAATGAGGAAGTAAAAACGGGGCCCACAAAAGGAAATTCCTCAAATTGTGTTTTGTTTTTTCGTTTGTTTTTTTTTTTTTTTGGGGGGGGGGGGGGGGGCTAGGAGGTTTTTAGTGTCGCCCTTCATACCACTTACTGCCCATGAAATAGCCCTCGGTCTCAAAAAGGTTGGTGACCCCTGCTATAGACCATGTACATGTACATGTAGTGTAGGAAGGACACTTCATCATTTCTTCTTCAGACTAAATTGGAACATTTTAAGTTAACAATATAGTACATAAAAAGTAAACTTCAAGTACACCGCCTAACTTTGGCCGCATTTCCACTGCACGGTTCAAGTGACCCAATTCCCATTTTTTACCTCTCGAGGTGGCACAGATCGGATATGACCGATGAACGCGTAAGCAGCACAAAAACACATGGATTCCGATTTTCTCAGATCGGAATCAGGCCTCATTCATATGTGGAAAAAAATCGGAAACGAATCGGATACGTGCATTTGCGTGTAACATGTAAGCAGACAGATCGGATATTCCCCAGTAAATGCGAGTCGTACATCAGTGACGTCAATTCAGGACACCACCAACTGAGATCACATGACTTATTAACCCTTGTGCTATCTTAGATGACCCCCCCTTCCATTGAGGTGTTCCCCCTACCATGACAAAGGTGGATAAAGGTGGAAAGATTTCATGTAATCCATGGACATCAGTGAAGATCACAAATCATTGAAGAAAAAAGGTTCAGAGCACTGTCTAGTGGGTCTAAATGACCCACCTCCCAATGGTAAAGTGCCTAGGACAGAACAAGGGATACAAGATGATGTAAGATGGTCGTCCGAAAAATCGGATCTAGTCAGAAAATCGGATTTGGGCATCAAGACCTGCAGTGTAAATGCAGCCTTTTAGACTCAGTACACTTGTACTACACTTAAAGACCCACTCTGATGAAAATCGTTTTTTTTGTTTTCACTACGTTTTTGTTGCGTTTTACTGATGACAAAGTCAGGTTTGGGGGTGTAAAGTAGTGGGAGTGTAAACACAGGGATTATGGGAAATAAAGTGAATTTCTAATGAACTCTGCACACAGACGGGTGGACTTGCTGTCTTCTGTTGGTTCTAGAAAGTTCTCTTCTCAGTGGTTCTCACTGCTCTCCTTTAGCTAAAGCAGAAACTTGGTTCTGATGATCTGAACCTCACTTCCGGTTCTCAGCATCACGGCGAGTTTGTCCTGTTTGTCAGCGCAGTTCTGCGAGGTGATCACTGTCTACTGGCTGAAGGACCTGTCGGGTCACGTGGTGCGCATCCTCCTGGATTACGTGGATCACGTGACCCTGTGCTCCAAAATGAAGGCGGTTCTGTCGGAGCAGGGGGAGTGGCCTGACATCTGCAGACTCCAAGGTCAGCTCTGGAGCAGAACCAGCAAACCTCATGTGGGAGCGTTTCACCACAACCAAACTCTGTCTTTCAGAGAACCTGCGCGCGCTGCAGCATCTCTGCCGCCTGCAGATCCGCAGGCGCCTCGGCCGGCTGCGCCTGCGCTCCACCACCTTCATGAGCTTCTTGCCGCTGCCGCAGCGCCTGAAGGACTACATCCTGTACCGGGAGTACGAGGCCGGGGCCCGGACGAGGAGCACGCTGGGCTGAGGGGCCCGCGGAGCCCAGACCCCCCCGGAAGTTCTACAGAACATCTTTAATCACGTTGATGTTTAAACTGTACAGTGGTCGGCCTCCGATTAGAATACTGCAGGTTCAATTCCCACGGAGCCCACCCATATGCCCAAGTGACATAAAGGTGGGCACCGTGCCTCTGGTGGAAAAGTGGGGCCAGAGTCTGGCAGCGGGGGCGCCATCAACGTGTGAATGTGTCTATGAAGACTCTCATTCATCCATCATAGTAGTAGGTTTAGGGGATGTCATCTGGACTTGGTTTTAAAGTTGAAGACGTTTCACCTCTTACCCCAGAGGCTTTGTCAATTCTGAAATAGCTGCTAAAGAGCTGGTATATATGCGCTCATGGGGGAGGAGTCAGACCTGAAACCGGATGGTTTTGGGTGTTAGGACTCCTTTGTCCTCAGCTGGGGGCCGGGGAGCCAGTGACTCCCTCCAGCTCTTTTACCAGCTGTTTCAGAATTGACAAAACCTCTGGGATAAGAGGTGAAACGTCTTCAACTTGTGTGTGAATGTGTGTGTGTGTGTGTGTGAATGTGTGTTACTGTGTGTGTGTGTGAATGTGTGTAAATGTGTTTTTACTGTAAAGCACTTTGGATCTTGGAGGAAGAAAAACAATATTTACCATTTAAATTTACATTTTCTTTTATGAAAAAAACCTACAAAACCCTAAGCAGACGTGAAGGGGGGTTCAGGTGAGGCGTGTTCACGGCGAGGCCTCCGTGTCCACGGCGAGGCCTCCGTGTCCACGGCAAGGCCTCCGTGTCACTGGCGAGGCCTCCGTGTCCACGGCGAGGCCTCCGTGTCCACGGCGAGGCCTCCGTGTCCCATGGCGAGGCCTCATGTCCTGGCTGAGCCTCCGTGTCCGGCGAGGCCTCGTGTCCCGCGGCGGCGCCGTGTCCCACGAGCCTCGTGTCCGCAGCGAGGCCTCCGTGTCACTGGCGAGAAGGCCTCGTGTCCGCAGCGAGCCTCCGTGTCCGCGGCGAGGCCTCGTGTCACTGTGCGGGCCTCGTGTCCCACGGCCGAGGCCTCCGTGTCCGCAGCGAGGCCTCGATGTCCGCGTGAGCCTCCGTGTCCTGGCCGAGGCCTCGTGTCCTGCAGCGAGCCTCCGTGTCCTGCGGCGGCCTCCGTGTCCGCAATGAGCCTCCGTGTCCAATGACTTTCGCTATTAATCCAGCCTGGATTGTTCGCGATCTCCTGACCAATGATGAGCTGCACATTCACGTCCATGTGCACTTTGGAGCAGGTTAGGGTGAGGCTTTGCTTCTCTGTAGAGGCTGAGGCTCCCAGCCCTGACCCTCGACACGTTTGAACCAACGCAGCTAGAAGACATTTGACAGAAAGAAAGATCCACCCAGGAGAGCAGGAAGCAGGAACGGTCTGGAAGAAGACAGGAAATCCACAGACCAAGATGGAAGGAGTCAGACGTTTTCATGAACGGCTTCCTGTGAAATGAACTTTCTCATCATCTGTCAAAGTCTGAAATGAGGAATGTTCATCCGGTGTATTCCATTACAAAAAAAGCTTAAAAATATCAAAGGAGGCTTTCTTTGTCACAGACAATAAAGAAGACTTGCTGCTGTTTGCACAGCGCACTAGTGAACATGGATGAACAAATCCAGAAAACATGACTTGTTGGTTGACCTCCTCGACAAAGCTTCAGCGTCTCTGAACGTTTCCTATTCGTTCTCTGAGCTGGTTCTTTGTGGAAGCGTATCTGTCTCATGATTCAAAATAGAAGCCAACACAGAATGCCTTTTCATTTTCCACAATAAAGCTGCAGATCAAAAAGAAAAATCAATCCTCATTTTCTACATAAACACGGCGTATTCAGTGACATCAGTAAAGGGAAATGCAAAGAAGGGATTACATTTTTGTTTCACCTCCACCATGTGAAAACTGTCGCACAACTCATTTCCAGTTTATCGGGGCTGCACGATGAGGAAAACTCACCATTTACAATATTAGTGATCATTAGTGATCGCCTGCCCTACATAGTAGGCAAACATTTAACATCAAAGGCTCCGTCTGATTGGTCAAATGTCTAAATGGATTTATTTCATTAGTTTAATACTTTAGGCTGCCATTAAATTGTTTTTACACATATAAGGTCATTAAGGTCAATCGGTAAATTAATTTTCACAGACTTTTACGATATGCGTCTTGCACAGATTGATGTGCGTGATTCTAATACATTTATTACAGACGTATAATTTTGTTTGATTTATTTTTTTGGGCGAACAGCGTGCCGTTTGCACAAAATGTTACTTTAAATGTTTACATTTGAGCCGGCTTATTCATAGATTAGTTACTGTTGAAAAATATCGTTTAAATGTCAATATTTATGTCTCCTGGAATATGATCTGCTTATGAATAAATAAAGAAAGCGAGCCAAAACTGGAAAGATTTAATGCTTTCTTATGTTTCACTGTTCGGCAGTGGGATGAAATCACAGAAAGATGCAGCTAAATAAGTTCCCACCAATCACTGAGGCGGTCTTCACGCCGGCTGATGTGCAGGCTTGACCCCACGCTGCGTCTTTACCTGCTTCAGGGGTGGTGAAGAACTGAAAGCTTTCTGCGGCCTTTCCAACATGCGCATGTTTCCCTGCAGAGAACTGAGGCCTGGAACCTGCGGCGGATGCAGCAGAACCGCAGACCTCCTTTAATACTGTTCTAGACGTCCCTTTACATTAAGAGGGGAGACGTGTAAAAGACAAAGGTGTTACCTGCACGTATGGGAAAGATTTGTGTTTAAAATAAATTACCTTGTTAAACCCAAGTAAAACATTTCCATTCATAATCCCTTTGCTCCGGTTCCTGAGGCTTTGTCCAGCAGGGGCAGGTGCTGCATCAAGGCCAGCCTGAAGGGACTGCTTTCTTTTTTTTTTTTTTGAAGGAGTACAAATGGACACATCTGATTGGCTAACACGATCTAATCTGGATCTATCAGATCCAACAGGAAGTCATTAAATATGCTGACCATGATTCTCAATAGATAACGACACATTGTGTATATATATATACATATATATATATATACATATATATATATATATATATATATGTATATATATATATATATATATACATATATATATATATATATATATATACATATATATATATACATATATATATACACATATATATATATATATATATATACACTGTATATAAATACATATACATAGTATTTATATATATATAAATCTATATATATATCTATATACATATGCGTGTTGAACTTTTGAGGCAGGGCAGAGTTAAATTAACTCCATACAGTCAAACTTTACCCCCAAACACAAAGTACACGCCCGTTTGTGTACATACACATATACAGCACATGAAAATACTCTCACAGGACGGCTGGTGTTCCCCGATGTTTTAGGGATCGCTAACAAGTTTCATGAAACTGGGGGGTTCTGCTGCTCCTGGGGGGTTCTGCTCGTGTCCAGATCCTTTCTTTGGTAAGAACAAAAAGTTCAGAACCGTTTCCAGAGGAAATGCTCAGAATGTACACAAACGGATAAAAACTTTTTAAAAACATTCAAACCTTTTTTCCAAAAACAGTTTGTGGAAATTTAGTTTAGTTGTTTTTTTTCTGGACCCGTTTTTCTTTTCTTCTTAAATGTTCGGTAAACGACGATAAAAACGACTCTTTCCTGCCGCGGATCTTTTCATAAGATTTGCTAACAACCACAGACGTGTGGATCAACCAGCTGTGGTGGAGCGTGATGGAGGGTCTACCTGCAGGAGCAGCCCCACCAAAAAAACCCAAACAGATCTACTTCCTGTCCCCCACGATGCTGGAGGAGGAAGAGCTCCCCGTCCTTCCTCTGCCCTCAGAAGCCGCATCCGGCAGTCCGGGTTTGGATCGAGTGGAGGGAACAAAAGGCTGAGGAGCAGATTGGAGGGAGGGGGCTGGACGCTCTGTCCTGCGCCGCTGTCAAACAGCTGCTGCTGTCACCAACGTCTGTCTGTCTACCTCTGGGAGGACCGGCTTTCTAAACGGGTCACCATGCTTCTACCAGAGTTCTGGAGGTTCTGTCTGTAAATGCTCCTACAGACGGTCCGGTGCCTTTGGCGTCTCCTCCGCGTTTCCGTACAGCTCTCAGGGTTCGAGCTCTAATTTTTCTGCGCAGTGGAAGCAGAGAAGGAAACAGTGAAGCTGTTGTCGTCCTCCTGGAACTGCTGCAGTACAGAACCGCTTTCACACACAGACACAAAGCGGGTCGTGACTTCTTACTGCCAACATGACAGTAGACGTGTTCGTGACAGGACGGTTGCTATGGTAACAACAAAAACGAGCAGGACGCAGCGATAGCCACACGTCTGGTCTGGTCTGCGGTGGCTGACAGACGCGGCGAGGACCGGCTGGACGCCGCGGTGGAATGCATTTATCGGGAGAGGAAACACGGAGAAAGGGTTCTTCATCTTTACAGCAGCGGTACGACAGTGCCCCCCCCCCCCCCCCCCAGCTGTTGCTGTGGTAACCTGACTGTTGAATGCCCGTGTTGCCATGGTGACGTCGAAAGGTCTCAGTTCTGGAGAACATCCCGGCCCGACCGGGACCATTTTTCAGAAAAAGACTCGGCGCCACAAAGGTGGTCGTTGTACGGCCCGGCGCGTCTCTGGGGGTGGGGGGTGTTTATTTGAAAATGGCCGGCGGTCCTTTTGAGGACACGCCCACACGTGAGCGCCGCTTCTGAGCTACGGCAGGTTCTCCTCTCGAAGGCTCTCCAGGATCTCGATCAGGCTCTCCAGTCCGAGCATGTAGCCCCGGTCCGGCCCGTCGTGGACGGCCGTGTCGCCACGGAAACCCTTGAAGGTGGAGTGGGCGAAGTCGATCATGCGAAGATCCACCAGTGGCAGTTGACGGTGAGGCGGAGGGGAAACCACCCCCGGGGGTGTGGAAGAGTCCGGATGCGTGTGAGGGAGGGGGGTGCGCGGGGTGACGGAGTGGTAGTCTGTCTTGGTGGGTGGCGTTGGGGACGAGGTGGGCGGGACCACAGGTCCGGTCCCCTGGAGCGGCGGAGGGCCCTGGTCTGGGTTCTCGCTGGCGCGGAGGCGAGCATCGGCGGCGCCGGATCCGGGGTGTGGCTCTGAAGGCGCTCCGGGGGGGCGCTGCTGCTGTCTGCCTGGGGGGTGTCCAGGTTTGGGGTTTGGAGGTCCATAAGGTTCCTGAAAAACCAAACAGACAGAGGAACATCAGGACCGATCAGGACCGATCCAGGTCCTGGAGGAGCGGCAGAAAGTTCTGGTTTCCACGTTTAAGATCTTCTAATGTTCAGAAGGAAACACCTCAAAGGCCAGACTCTGGTCCAGATCCAAACCTGGATCCAGACCTGGATCCGGGTCCCATAACAGTTCCATGAAAGAAACCAACACCTCTAAACTGAACTCTGGTCTCTTCAGGACAGATGCCGGTCCTCCAGGGGGGGGGAGAGTCCGTCAGTCTGGAGAAGAAACTGGAACTTCCTCTGATGGGAACATCAATTCCTGAAAGCTACTCTCAAATCGGAACAAAAAACTTGTATTTTCCTCAATAATGATCACAAAATGAAAACAGGAAGTCTGACGTCGTCCTTTTCCACTAAACCGTTGTTGGAGTTCAGCAAACATAATAAATACTTATGATTATCTGGATGGAATCGTTAAAGATAAAATGAGCATTTAAAGGAAATAATTTACAACAGTTTTAGGGAAGTTACATTTTTATGGTTTCAGTCCTGCGATCATCTGAAATGAATAATTACATGATTTCCTGTAAGGATTTGCATTGCTGACTGCAACCCTTAATGATAAAATCAAATGTATTTAATGTCTTAAAACACAGGAGAACATGGTTTGCTTGAGTGTTTAAACAGCAACACCACGTTGGTGTTAGTCCTTCTGGTTTGTTGAGTAACTGGACAAACGTCGCTTCTTGTTTCAGAGAACGTTCCACAGAATCATGAGGTTCTGGAAACCTTTCCGGGTCTCACCTTGCCCTCGTAGATGATGAGCAGGGAGGAGGAGTAGAAGCGGTAGGAGGCCTGCTTCTCCAGCACCGCCTTCAGACGCCGAAGCTTGCTCAGGATTGGCTGGAAGAGGTCCCGCCTCAGACACCTGCCGTTGTGCAGGTACTGGTAGAGGGCCTGGCGGAAGCCGTCGCTGGACAGGCCGCGGCCGTAGTACTTGTTCCTGCAGAGGTAGTGGCCGGTGCTGGGCTGGTACACCTGCAGGGAGGGGGGGACCCGGATGTTAACGGACAGACGGAACCAGAACTCGTTGCAGCTACACGCAGCGCTGCCCTCACCTGCATGCCGCACACTCTGACGCCCAGCGTGGCCGACGTGCTCTGCTCACATTTCTTCATCTGCCGCGCCGCCTTCTCCTCGGAGGCGTCGTCTCCGTGCTGCCGCGTCCCCATCTTCAGGTCCAGGATGCAGGGGAACGAGAAGTGATGGACCACGTTCTCCAGCAGCAGGAACTCTGGGTACCAGTTAGGGAATCCACCAACACGCAGAACCACAACAGAACCCAGGCAGAGCAGGTTGGAGGGCGGAGCCAGAAGGTGGAGTGAGGGCTGCCCGCTGCCCAGCAGCTGCACTCTTCTCTCTTTAAAGCTGAAGATCAAAGCATGACCTTTGACCCGACGGAAGCCTCCTCTGTGCGCCTGAGTCTGGGGTTGTGTCTGAATTCCTTCCCTACTCGCTCTATAATGCTCCGTTTAGTGCGTTCTCCATTCTGTAGTGCTGTCCGAATCAACAATGCCAAAATCCAGGGCCCTGGAAAAGTCTAGTGTGCATCCATGCTTACTAGATTATATAGACCACAATGCATTGCGTCTGAACATTTTTTACCAAAAAAAAAAAAGTATTTAAATGTGTTTTTTTAACAAATAATCAACATTTTAATCTTCAGAGGACAGTGGACTCATTAAAAATTGTTGCCAAACGCTCATATTAATTCGATTTTAACTTTGTGAAATCGATGATGTCATATCTGCCGTTTCAAAAAAGAAAAAGTAGTGAGCTCGGAGTCTGAATAACTTAAAATTCAGGGCACAACATAGTTTTTTAGTAGTTAGGGATTAGGGCGGGAATTCAGACACAGCCTGGGTTACACACTGCAGCACACGGTGGGCGGACCACTCCACCACAGTAGCGGGGACACGGGAGTCAGGAGGAGATGTTCCTCCCTGACACTGACAGCAGAGCGCCATCTGACCCGGCAGTAAAGGCAGAAAAGGCAGAAAAGGCGTCTGCAGGCGGCGCCGGGTGAGAGAGGATACTGAAGAGTTTGCGATCCTTGGACTCGGACCGCATCCGGCTGAGCTGCTGTTTGTGGCAGCGCAGGCTCCACGGGTTGTGGCTGATCTTCTCGGACGAGATGCCGCTGTTCCAGTCCAACATCTGGAAGGGAACCTCCGAGTAGATCTTGGTGTCGATCCTTGGACTCTTCAGCTCTGTCAGACTGCAGGAAGAAGAGGCCTCGGGTCAAGACTTTCAAAATAAAAGACCTTTTCACTTTTGCAAACAGAAACATCATCAAGTTTCTAGTTTTTTTAACCGCAGTAAAAAAACCACATCAATGCAGACGTGAAGAAAAAGAAGTCGGGCTGAGTTTGTGCATCACGTTTCAAACCAAAGGCAGGTAAAGAGTAAGAGCTGATGGGTGGAGGCTATGCTGGGGGGGGGGGGGGGGGTCCAGCATGTACTCTGATTTTGAGCTGACTGAATGCCTGTCAATCATCTCTGTCACATGCACAGAGAGCAGTGGTCACGCTCTGCCTCCTGCTCTGAGGGTGGAGCTGCTGAATGAGGTGGAGCTCCATTGAAAGGAGCTTGGGGGGGTTGGGGGCGTGGCTTTGTTTGTTCAGTTAAAGCAGATTTTACTTGTTTACAGTTTTATTAGGTAAACATGGTTTAGTAAACAGAAATTTTTTAGTGGTGCATTATAGGTAACCGGTTTATCTAAGCTGATCTCTTCTATGAGCCTGATTCTGACCTTGGGGGGGGTTCAAACCCTCGCCACAGTTTGCCGTTTGACCTCCTTTCCTTAAATGAAATCTTACTTGTCGGAGGGGTCATTGTCATGCGCCTCCTTCCTGTCGGCCCGCTCCTCCTTGTTCTCGGAGGAGCAGCGGTGGAGGCTGCGGCGGGAGTGCTTCCTCCTCGGCTGCTCCCTCTCCTGGGGGTCTCGCTCCTCGAGCTCCGCAGCTCCGCCCTCCATGTTGCTCTCCACGTGGGGGTACGCCACCAGGTTGATGTATCCATCGCAGTCCCCTTCAAAACACACCAGCACCACCCCTGATGGAGCAGACGAAGTTCAGAGAGGGGGAAAAAAAAAAGAAAAGGAGGCGGAGCAGTGGAACGCCACGGGCGTGGTCACGCTCCTTCTGCAGGTCAGATCAGAGGAGTCGCCACTCGCACTGACCAAACCATCCAAAGGAAGGACTGTAACGGGTTAACATGTCACAAATGTGCAGCTAAGGACGTAAACCGAAGCAGCTCTTCAAAAAGCTCGACTTTTCAAAATAAAATTTAAGTTTGAAATCCTTTAATCTGGAAAATAAAGGTTTTTTAGTGTCATTTAGCTGCATGTTTGTGGTGTTTTTGCAGCTTCTGGTCACTGCATGTGCACGTCTTCAGGGTTTGACAGATCTCCTCCACCTCCTCAGAAGATCACAGGACGGCTGGAAGACCTACGCCTCACGCCGAGCAGCACAGATGCTTCAAATGTGAAGGGTTGGTATGAGACAGAATCAAACCCCAGAGCCTTTAAATGCAAGGGGGGGGGGGGGGGGGTAAATCCCCTGTGGTCAGATCAACAGCTGATTCCAAAAGTCCTTGAAGGAGAAACCTCAACAGTCTGACACTGGAGGGCGAGGGATTAACGTGCGACAGGCAGCGGCGCCGCTACACCACAGCTGACGGACAAACAAGAGCGGAAAGCTGAGACCTTTTCATGAAGAAACTGCTTTCATTAAGCCAAAATCTTCTCACAAACAGGACAAAAACATCAAATCATATTCAGTCAGCCACCAACTGTGCCAGTTTTCCCACTTCAAAAGATGAGAGGCCTGTCATTTTCATTATAGGTAAACTTCAACTATGAGAGACAAAATGCAGAAAATCACATTGTCTGATTTTTAAAGAATTCATTTGTAAATTATGGTGGAAAATTATCAAGATCAACTGAATCTATTGTTATATACTCTTTGTTGGCAATGACAGGTGTCTAACATTTTCTGTAAGTCATCACAAGGTTTTAAATTGTTGCTGGTATTTTGGTCCATTCCTCCATGCAGATCTCCTCTACAGCAGTGATGTTTGGTCCATTCCTCCATGCAGATCTCCTCTACAGCAGTGATGTTTTGAGGCTGTTGCTGAGCAACACAGGCTTTCAACTCCCTCCAAAGATTTTCTATGGGGTTGAGATCTGGAGACTGGCTAGGCCACTCCAGGACCTGAAAGGCTTCGTTACCCGGTCAGTGTGTTTGGTATCCTTGTCCTTCTGAAAGACCCAGCCAGATCTCATCTTCAATACTGATGGGGGGAGGTCTTCACTCAAAATCTGACCCATGGTCAGATGGGTGGGGGGGGGATTATCAGTGGTCTTGCATGTCTTCCATTCATTTGAAGGTGACCAAATACTTGTTTTTCAGCATACTTTACAAATAAAATGGTTAAAAAATCCACTTTTCTGGATTTTTCTTTCTCATGTTCTGATAATGTAGTTGAGGTTTCCCTATGATGAAGATTACAGGCCTCTCCCATCACAACTGGTGGCTGACTGAAGACTTTTTGGCCCCATTGTGTTAGAGAAGCTTTAGGTTTGATGCTGCAGCAAAAGCCTGGAAGGAGAAAAGCACCTGAAGCAGCAAACAAAGACAAATGGGATTCAGAGAGGGGCCTCCAGCAGCTGTCT
The DNA here is from genome assembly GCA_037389245.1 of Oryzias sinensis. Lineage (NCBI taxonomy): Eukaryota > Metazoa > Chordata > Actinopteri > Beloniformes > Adrianichthyidae > Oryzias > Oryzias sinensis. The sequence goes on from CM074493.1 coordinate 32,152,699, forward strand.
GCCTTTGGGGATTGAACCTGCAGGACAATGGAGCGGCAAGACGTTCAGGACTAAATACAGACTCCTCTTGGAGGGAGGAGGAGCAGCAGAGAGTACAGGAGGAGACGCAGCCCCACTGCAAACAGCATGAGCGCTTTGGGAGTAGAAGTGTCATCTATGATCACAAACATGCGGCTGAGAAGCAGCGAGCTGATCCCACTCCTCTGATCAGATTGATTTGTCGGTGAATGTTTACACTTTTCTGACCCTGAAACTTTTTCCACCAATAGAGGTTTGATTCAAAACTTTATCTTTGGTTTTCATCTCTAAAACTACCAACGACATTTTAGATTATTTTGGTGGCTGAAGTCAACCATGGCTATGAATAGAATATAGATAAACTGAATTCTAAGGAAAAAGACTTTACTGCTGTCTGTCAGGGAAAGGTGTCTGTGCTGAAACCGCTCTGTTCTGCAGGACTGAGAGCTTAAAAACGGCTGCTCTACCTCAAAGTCAGACCTTTGGCCTTAAAGCAGTGTTTCCCAAAAACCAGACAGCTGAAGCACAGCGGGGGGGCGAGGGTATGCAGGCGTGCGACCTGGACGTCCCGCGTCACCCAGCAGACCTGGATAGAGAAACTCCAGGCCGAAGCAGGACGGACCTGCAGAGATGACTGCTGGAAGCCCGTCCGGCTGACGGATCCCATCAGAACACAAACACTGAGGTTTGAGGTTCTGTTTGGGTCCGTTACTACAGCAAAGGAGGGGAAACGGTTGAAGGAGGTTCTGCTGATGAAGAGCAGAGCTGCAGCAGCACGTCACCTCCATGGAACACCTCTGCTTCCTTCCTTCTCCACCCAATCAATCAGATGCTCCTTTTTCCTACAGGCTGAGGCTCACTTGAACGTGTCCTCCTCTGCTGAACTAAATCAGACATTTATGCTCTTAATTCTCAGGAAGCTTTGAAATTCCTTCATCTCACCTGTGACATGCTCTAGCCCGATAAACCAACCACTAACCCTGATGAGAAAGGCAGATTCCCACCTGAGCAGGTGAGTTAATCAGATGACTGCTGTTATCAGATTCAGCCTATCGGATGACACGATCCCAGAAACCCACATTTGTCTGCAATGATCTGGTGGTTTTAAGGTTAGGAAGCTCCTTTGTTTGATTTACAGTTCATTGATGTTTTTTCATTGATGGGGGGTTTGCAGGATCTCTGCAGCCGTTGATGAAGACGTTGGTGTCCCTGCAGATGTCCACCTTCATCCTTTCTTCCTCCAAAGACCAGGGGCCTCATTTATAAAACTTTGCGTAGGATTTGCGTCAGAAGTGGCGTACGGATGAAACATAGGACGTGCGTACGCACAGAAATATTCGGATTTATAAAACCGTGCGCACGCATATCCTACGCATCTTTCCCTTTATAAATCACAACCAATTCTAAATGCAGCGCAGCTTTTGCGGCTTCATGACACGCCCATAGTTGCCCATAAATAGTCCGTGAAACGCCCACAAATGAATATTCATTGATTGGAAAACCATGGCAAACACCGAGAGGAAATCAAAAAAACGTAACTTCACTCAATGTGAAGTAGAAGTTATCGTTGGCGAGGTGGAAAAGAGGAGAAAAGTGTTGTTTAGAGGACACAGTGTGGGCATTACTAATGCCAGAAAGGCACGTGAGCGGCAAACGGTGGCAGACGCCGTAAATGCTGTAGCCTCACAACCTCGGACCGTGGCCCAAATAAAAAAGAAATGGTCGGACATCAAAGTCGAGGTGAAAAGACGTCTAGCGCTCCATCGCCAGAGTGAGTCTGCCACAGGTGGGGGACAGGGGACACCGTAGCTGACCTCTCTTGATGAGAGACTGGCGGCAATTATTGAGGAATCCCTATTAAGTGGAGTGGTGACTGAGGCGGAGGGGGGCAGACGCGCCAGATGCACCGGATGACAGGGGTAAGAGAAATAATTCAAATGAATGCAGTCAAGTCACATGTATGCAGGCTACGCCATTATAGTTTATTGATATAGAACAATTTTATTTTAGTTGCTGGGTGTTCCAGCGGGGCCAGTGGTTACGATGCTGCAGCTGAGCAGCCGTCTGGACGCCTAAGTCAGAGCTTGAAGGACCGCACATTTTCCCGTCAAGTTTGCTTTTTATAAATCTCAATTATTGCGTAGAGAGTGGCGTACGCCTTCTTTTGTGCGTACACAACGTTTATAAATGAGGCCCCTGGACTCTACGTCTGTGTGACGCTTCCGTCTGAGGAGGAGCAGCACTTTCTGGCATTTCCAACGTTCTTCTGCTAATAGAACAGACTATTTTCATTCATCTTTGTTGTTTTATGTTGAAACGGGACGTTTCCTCTGGAGGAGGGGGCGTATGGAACTGTTTACCTTCAGCTTTGGTGTTCTGTGCATGACGGTTCATGACGTAAAGAGACAAATGAACTTCTGGGTGTGTGAATGAAAAGGAAAATGAAGTATTGGTCCTCTACACCCAAACGTGTCTCTGAGCTCCTTATTTTACAGATGACACTGCACTTTACCGACACGAACCCTGGAAAGACGGCTACGAGGCTTTGGCCTCGTCTCTCACATTCCTCCATCGTTTCTTTATGTTCCAACACCAAACAAAACAGACACACCAGGTCTCGAGTGAACACCCCCCTCCCATCAGGAGTTCAGGTGAAATCTGACGCCACAGAAACGGTGACGACATGAAAACAAGCGTCTGCTGGAGGACGGCATCCCACCTTTGTATTCTGGAGTGAACTCCTTCATCTCTGGAGGAAGAGACTCGTAGAAGCGCTGCTCCCTGCTGATCAGAGGCTTGCACACCGTGTGGTCATCATACCGCATCATACTGGTGTGACCCCCCACCTGCAGCAGAAGAGAAGGAGGGGTGAAACCTTCACGCAGAAGATTTGGTTCCACTGTCAGGTTTCTCTCATCCCATGGTGACAGATGAGAAGGTTTGGGAGACCCAGAACATTTACCCCCCTCCCCCAAAGTCACGTTTGGGTCAGAAGACATCAACCTAATATCAGGAAATGATCAGTACAATTATGACCAAAAGAAACACGAAGGAGCTTTCTATTTAGATGGGCATGATTATTGGCATTCATGTCAATATAGTGGTCCGCTGCAACAACACCGTTCATCTTTCGCATCCTTTGATTTATTTTGGACAGCGCTCTGTGTTCCTGATTGGCTGTAGACCTTGTCAATCAATCTCCTCCGTGCCGTGTCTGCTCTACAGAATGTCTTACCTAAATCTCTGATCGCAGTCGGATCTTTGTTTTTAGTCTTTAATCCTGGTCTTTTTTATATATACACGTTTGAACTTAAAGAGCTTAGAGAAAAATGTGAGAAAATGTTCACGTCTTTCTGAGAAAAATGAGTTTTACTGCCTTAAATATCTAGAGTCACAGCATAAAACTACTTTGTATGTGGAAGTGTCACCAAATACACATTTTTTTGGGAGAAGTTAAAAGGACAGTAGAAACAATAATCTCCAAACAACGTACATAAACCTGCGGCTAAAACTCATGTACGGCCTTCCTTTGGAAAGAATAATGTATATTCATCGAACCAAACAAACTCCTGTCTGAGAGAATTTGGGGAGCCTTTATCAATTATACTCAAAATCTCAACAGAGTTGAATTCTGCTTCCTCAGACTTTTACTGAAGGAGAGCTGTGGCGTTCCAGAGAAGAGAAGCAATGTTCATCGTTAGGTTTACTTTTATGCAATTATTCTTTTTCTCTGTTTTCATTGGGTGTGGATACTTGTTTTGAGTCAAATGTCATAGGATACAGCTTTTTTTCCTTTTTTATAAAGGATAATGTAACTAGTATTATTGAAGTTGCTGCGTTGACGTGACTCATTCAATAATTATAAGTTGTGGGGAAAAAGAAATAAATTACTTTGCAGATTTAGCCTAAAATGGCTTTTTTAACAATAAATGAGGGAACGTTTTAAAATGTAGAAATGTTTTGAATGTCTAACATTTTCCCGCTCAGCCTCACCTGGTGGATGAAGGGCTCCAAAGGAACGCCCCCTGCTTGTGGCTGTAGAATAGCTCCTCCCCCTGGCCCTGCCCCCTGTATCTTGCTGTCCATGTTGTTGGTGTGAGGGAGGCACATGGCTCCTGGCGGACGCACCGCGCTTCCTCCTGACAAATATGAAACAGATGCATCCGTATGGCGTTACCCTGCCCTCCTGCTGACCACTGCAGGCGGGCAGAAGGTCGTGAAGGTCACACCTGTTTAACTAAAGCAGGTAATCCCATCAAGAACCAGCATCAGAAACAGGGTTGCTGCAGCCAGCACAGCTGATCTGGGTCTTTAAGATCTACCAGCATTTTCATTTCTAGCTTGGCAAGCGTTCAGATAAATATTATCGTAAACAAACATGTGAATGAGCAAACTCAGTGACCTCAAACTGTAAGAACCAGCCGGTGCTGGCGTCAGAGGAACGGGACGGCGTGCTCCTTCACTCACCCTGGGCATGGGCTCTAGTGTGCAGTGGTGTGGAGGGGGGGGCGCAGGGCACCACAGGCTGCTGGGAGCGCACGCCGGCCCCCGGGGGAGGCGGCGCCAGACCGGAAACCCACCTTCGTAAGCCTCCAATCAGAGCGCCCCGGTCCACCCACGGCAGAACAGAGAGCCAATGAGGACAGATGGTGGGGGAGCGAAGAGGGCGGGGCTGCAGAAGATGCGTGTGTCCACAGCCTCACCAAGCTGCAACGAGACAACACCCCAAAACGGGAACATTTCAAACAGTGGGCTCCTAAAAATCCCGACAGTGATGAAGATCCTCCTCCACAGACATCATGGAAAACCTCTTTGTGATCGCTGCTGCCAGTCATCAGGCATTTGCACACTACAAGGGTCAGCAGGATGTCTTTTTAAGGTCGTCGCTCACTCTGCTCGCATGTGAATGTTCCCAGAAGTCTGTGTGCTCCTCGCTGCTGCCTGGCTGTTAGAGATGATACTTAAGGATTCTTGATTCTGTCTGATAAAAGTTATGATGATGATAAATCATGTCATAAAATGGTTACAGTAGAACAGGGGTGTGATTCTATAAGTTGGCTTCCTGCCACTCCCTTTCAAGCAATCTTTGATTTAACGTCTAATTCTCCTAAGTTTGTTACGTATTTGTATGAATGTATAACTGCTTATTGATTTGTTTTGTGCATTATTCCTATTTGATTGCTTGAACTAAACCATTTCAAATAAAAAAAAACCTAAATCAAAAATAAGGAAACTAGACAATCGCAGTGAGGTTTGTGTGGATGTCCTTCGATCACGTGCACGCCCCACGCGTGCACCACTTATGTACAATCAGTAGGGAGTCAGTACTCACACCTTACCAACGACGTCAGGACGCCGTACCACAGCCACACCGTCGTAAGTGCGTTTAGCTTCCATTACACTCATCACCCTCACAACAATGGTACGTTCCATTTTCGTGATGCAATCATCCTTCGGTTTGTTTTTTTCAGATTTTCCTTCCAGGAACTGTCCGCTTGTCTAAACCGAAGCAGAAGCTGAACAGGCTGACGGGAACGGCGGCGTGGAGACCGAGTGGAGGAGACCAGAGGCCCACTAATGACACAGGCCAGCGTTTCCAGACCCAATATCTGCTTAGAATCAGAGGTTCTGCAGGGCTCATCCACCAGGGAGAGAGCCCACAGACTCAAACAGACAACCTCTCCCACCAAAAGAAAGGTGAAAGGAGTCCCACAATTACACACAGACACACAACAGGGGTGCAGCTTTACCACAAACACTGAGCATGAACAAGAATGACTAACGGCTCTGTGTAACGACTCAACTGTAAGTTCATGAGTTTAATACTTTTGGAAATAAAAAAGACTGAAAGGGACTTTCAAGTGAATGTTTAAGTAATACTTCTGTCTTTCTTCTGCACTTGTACCTTTTCAAATAAAAAATAAAGAAAATGTAAAAGAAAAGAACATCTTTGTGACTCTTGTTGTTAGACACCTTCAACCTGAACTAGAACAGCAGTTTTTGCTAAAACATTTTTAAATCCTGACATTCAGACTCTGATGTTCTCGGACTAAAGCGCCGATAGATCATTTCAAAAGGATTGTGAATAACCAGAAAAAGCAACAAGCATTTAATAGAAAGCCAAAAATAGTTTTAGTCTTACTTAGGTGTGCAGCATGAGTTACCATGGCGACCTAACCAAGCCAACCGTTTGAAAACTCTCCCTTCTGCCTGTTTGGCTGGCCGGTTCATCTGTGCATCTCCCTGCAGTCAGTCCCTTTCCAAACAAACAAATATATAACAAACATCTATAATCTGCTCCTACGTCCAGCTAGGTGTGACATCTGACCTGCGGGGCCAACCAATCGGCTGGGAGGATCAGGATGAGCGTATCTTACATCACCAGCCGTCACTGTGACAAAGCCGCTGGCTGAATGATTAAGCTGCTATTTCAAACCAAATGACTGTCGGTTTTTGAGTCCTCCAGCAAGTCAGACATGACAGAGCCAATTATGGACTTCCAGGAAGGTCTAAGAGCAGAAGACGGTTGGTCACTACCGTGTTGAAGGTACGGGGTCGCGCTGGATTTGCTGCATGTTTCTCATCTTCAGAGTGAACCGTAGATCTGATGGAACGGCTAAGAACTGAAGAGGTTCCTTCCAAACAGAGCCTCATTTCTCTTCTGCCTCAGCCTGGTGGACCAGGGGTCTCCAAGCCTCAATGCCACGCCCTGCTGCTTCCCACACGTCCCTGCAGATTACCTGCATCAGGTGTGCTGCACCCGGCAGGAGCAGCAGAGGCTCCGGAGGAGGAAAAAAAAGGAAAATCCACTCCTCCTGAAGATGGAAACTTCTCACAAAGACTTCTTCAGGGATAAAATATGAATTCAATATAAAAACAACTCCGTTCAACCCTTCAGCAAATGTTTATATAAAAAAAAGACAGATGAGACTTAAGTTCTAGAAAACTGAGGTCTGTTTATCTGCAAACGACAGGCCATAAACAACCTAAACATCTGGACTCCATTAAACATCTGACATTAGTTCAGTACCTTGCCTCACCTGCCTCACCTGCCTCACCTGCACTCATTTAATCTGAAGTCCGCTACTCAACAACAAACACACCAGCAGCAGTCGTCTGGACATGAACATCCAGGAGACAGCAACAGGAATATTTATAGACTTATCATCCAGAAATTCAGAGGGAAAAACACGAACAACAATCAGGAATTCATCTGTTTGTTTCTATTTCCTCTCAACCTTCAATTCTCCTTTAACTGAAAGACTTAGCAGCTTCACTAAAGCAGCCTTTACAGAGAAGCAGAGCCCTGATAAATGTGGGATTAAAACAACATTTATTCTAAAGGTTTCATCCTAAACCACTTCACCACAAAGAGTGAGGAGCAAAAAGAAGCAAAAGACCTGCAGCTTTCAAAGAAAAAGGTCAGGTGCATTATGGGTCAGATTACCTGTCCACAGTTTTTAATGTGTTTCACCCCAAAAGAACTGGTTTTCTAAGTAAAACACAGAAAATGATGGCCATCAGAGTGTTAGTTTATGGATCACACACGACTTTCACTGGATAACAAACAAGGGAAATAATATCGGTTTAAGTGATCCAGACAATAATAAGGAGAATTTCACAAACAATGAAAGAAACTACGGTTTATGAGCAAAAAAAGGTTTTTAGAACTTGAACTTCAGAAAAAATTCACAAAAATTATCAAGAAGATATTTTTTTTAAAAAGTATCCATATCCAGAACGGTTCTTCTGACCGATAAAATGACGGATGAACAGCTGTTTGTTTCTCTATACCCGTCTCTTCCTGTTTGGAACGGCAGGGGGGAGGAGTCACACAGTCCAGTTGTCAGATACAGTCGATGGTCCGTGCACACAAATGTTTTTTACTGGTGTGCTGCTACAGACTGATGGTACACATCTCAGAACCGGCACAATAAATCGCAAATGTATCGTTATCGCAATATCAAGCTGTGTAATATGCATATCGCAAAAGACAGTGAAAATCGCAATAAATGGTGACCTTAAATGTGCTAAAACAATCTTATGGCAGTTTGAAGTATTTAGCGAATAAAATGAATTAATTAATGCAATTGACCAATCAGATGGAGCCGCTCCAAAGCTGAATACTTTGCCGCTGTCCATTAGAGAAGCCCCTTCACTGTCCATTTTTAGAACCCGTTTAAAAACCCATTTCTATGCTCTGGCTTTTAACCCAATATGAGACCACTGTTTTTATAACTGTTTTCTATAGTTTTATCTGCCTCTGTGCCCCCCCCCCCCTTAACATGTTTTAATGTTTTTTACTATTGTGTTCTGCACTTTGTCTCAACCACTGTTGTATGAAAGTGCTATATAAATAAAGTTGAGTTGAGAGTTTAGTTTATGTTGGATGCTATGTAGCCTAGTTTGGAGGATAATTTAAGGAATGTCGACTCTTATTCAAATTAAACTGCAGTGAAATGCAAAGGATTTTTTGGTTGTTTTGCAGTTTGTTCAATTATCGTAAGTTCTATTGTCATTGCGGTATATATCACTAATGTCAGGAGTTTTCCTCGTATCGTGCAGCCCTATACTCCTCTATTACTGTCTGTTTAGTTGTGATCGTTACTCTCTATGATCAAACGTTGAACTCTCATTTGAAACTCTTCATGATCTAATCATTTCCATCCGTCAGACATCAGAGCATTGCTCTTCTCTTAAATATGACACGCAGTGACTGGAAGGCTTTCTGCATAAAATGACGTCATAAACGTTGAAGGATTTGTCCTCGTCTTCCTCTTCTCCTTCAGTGTTTAGAGAATCACAGACATCAACTATCAGACTGAGCAAACAGCAGTCTGGGTTTGGACATGAATGTAAATGTTAGAGTGTTCTATGGAGCATAAACTGCAAAAACCATGATACAGTCAAAGGATTTCCAGCACGCCCCCCTCCCCTAAAACAAAACATACTGCAAGGTCACCACCTTCATCACACCACGTTTGCCATTTCTGCTGCATCAGTGAAGCAGAAAGACGCAAAATACGGGCTAAGGTAGCGACTGATGACAAACGCATTTTTGTCCTGGAATCGGTTCATTGTTTTCCAGGAACCAGAAAACGGCGAGTTTGGACGACGGCTACTGAGTGCGTTCGCCATTTTGACCTGCATAGATGTTCACTAGCAAATATAGACCACAATGCACTGCGTTTGCATAATTGATCCAAATTGACAGTGAATTCATAAACAGTCTTTGTAAGAAAGTTCTTTAGGTTTTTACTCCAGGATGTCATATTTGGTGTTTAAAACAATATAAATCCAGGGCACTAGATAGTTCAGCACTACATGACCCTTTGAGGGTTATGAAGTAGTGGGGGTGGGTGTGCAAGAAGCCAAAACCCCGTAAACTTCTAGAGAGAAATAAAGAGCTGTTGCTCAGTCGTTCTATCGGTCAGAAGAACCATTCTGGCTCCAACATGGCGACGTCCGTATCGTGGAAAAAAATGGGTGAATTGACTTCCTTTTTTTGGAGTTGGAAGTAAACCGTTTCCTATGGATGACATCACTTGTAATCACTCACTCAGTCCAGGTCTCATATATAGACAATGGTCCCATTTAACCCTGATCCTGCTGCTTCTCATTGGTGAAACACCTGGTTCAGGTATTTAGCAGGTGCATGGATGAGGAGGAGAAAAAAAGCTAAAAGTCTACGATGAAGAGGAGGTTCTAAAGGAACCGTCTAAGTTCTTCTGGAAAAAAGGCTTCACTCATTCAAAATAAACAATGAAAGGGTCAGAAGAACACGTCTGCCGTCCCTAAATAAATACCCCTACTGGGAACACGCAGACACAGCTGCTGCTGTTGTGTCAGCTGCTGCACCACAAACACACACAGCAGAACAATCCGTCCTGTCAAACACCCAGGTGAGAAGACACTTCACCTGAGTCAGGCGTCTACCATCTGGGAGCTTTGACACCAAAAACCTGAGACTCTGGAGTTTCCACACGACTCCCATGTCAGCACGCCGCTCAACCAAGACTCATCAAATTAACCATCCCGATCCCGTCACTGATGTTTCTGAGGTCCACACTCTCCTCATGTTAGGAGCAGTAAACTTTCTAATATCAGAAATCAAACCGTCACTCACACCAAAACCCCCCTCAGGAGCTTCTGTCACAGCAGAAGACCGTCTGTCTCGTCCCACCAACGTCTTCTCATGGATTAGACCTCAGCATGCGGGACTAACTCTCCTGGTTTAGGAACATGCACTGCACATCCTGGAGATTACACTGCATTCCACCTTAAATCCACCTTAAATCCACCCTCTACAACCACAACCTTTAACCCACAGACTTTCAGGAACACGTGTGTCTAAGAAAACACCCTAAACGTACAATTTAATCACAGCAGAACTTTTGGACAAGTTTCTAAACAATGAATGTAAATGATTGAATCTATGCTGTGCAGATACTATATTGACACCTTTTTAATGTTTTCTCAGCTGTTTGTAGACTAAGTAACCATCTTATTAAAGATATTCTCCTTTGACATTGATGCCATCTAAAGATAGACGCCCGAAAGCAGAGCTATGACCTGTAAACCGCAGATAAGGTGTTTATTAACGTGTTGTTTATCCTATTATATGGCCATAAATGAGCTAAAATTAGCCTGCAAGCCTTGAACCAGGACAGACCTCTATCCTCCACCGCCAACCCACAGGAACCCGCAGGAACCCGCAGGAACCCGCAGCTCTGACAGCCGAGGAACCGAGAACTCTCTAGATTCCTCAGAAACGCCTTTTATTTATGAGTCCGCCTTTTCCAGAGAAACATGCTAATAAAACCGATCTGCACCCAAACAAACAAACACTTTTTTACGCCATCTCCAAATGCCACATGATGTCACTCGGTCTGCGGCTCCAGGGAACTTCTGGGACCCACCTCTAGTCTCGGTCTGTCAACGACGTGTACCCGCCGCGCGGCTCTCCGGTAACCGTGCGGCGGGCTGCCGTCAGTCCTCGGTTCAGGACGGGGTCTGTTAGCCGCTGTGAGTACGCGGCGTCTTGACCTTAGCTTGACAACATTCCCGCGAGCTAACGCGCCTCCGGTCCGGTCCGGAGACCTCCGAGCCGCTTTGTGGGTTTGGTCCAGAGCTGCCGCCGCGCTCCACCCTCTCCCGCCGCTGCCCTCCGCCTCAGACGGACGTAAAGTCGGGCTTTGGACGGGCTCTGCCTGCCGTTTCAGTAGCCTCTTATGCTAACCGCTAGCTGGCTACAATTTGTTACGCAGTCGTCTGTCCGGTTAGACCGCCTCCGACGGAAACCCACCTGCATCCCTGCTGGGCTCCTCCGGGGTGTTTCTGCGGGGATCCTTACAGACCAGGAACCTTCACGGATCTCCAACCCGGCGCTTAAAGCCCCCCACAACGAAGAAAAACATCCAGAGGCTAACGTCACAACACTGAAGCTAACGCAGCCCGTCCGGTTTCAACGGCTTTTAGCGGGGCTGGCGCTTTGGCGCCACCTATAGTCTGTAGATGGAACTGCACAATGTCATCTGCAGGCCTCAACAAAATGTCAACACCTTTACCTGAATGAATGAACATCTATCTATCTATCTATCTATCTATCTATCTATCTATCTATCTATCTATCTATCTATCTATCTATCTATCTATCTATCTATCTATCTATCTATCTATCTTAATATTTAGCATTTGGTTTAATGTTTAAGAGGTAATTTGAACAAATGTTGGTAAATTCCTGAGACAAACATCATTTTTTACATTAAAGGTTCTCGCATTTCAATAAAAAAATAAAAGTCAAAGTCAGCTTTATTGTCAAATATGCTGCATACACATGACATGCAGGACAGATGAAATTACTTTCCTCTCGCCCCACAAGCAGCTTCTAAAATAACAATTATAATAAGAAATCTAAATAGTGCAAAAGTGCAATGAGATGGTTATAGTGACAACAGTGCTAAGAACAGTAAGTAGATGAGTCGGTAATGGCAGTCTTTGGTGAAGATGATCAAATAAAATAATAAAAAGATAAATGTTGATTTAAATTATGCTTTTTTAAACATTTTGTTCTTAAACAGCTGCTTGCATAAGTGTTTCAATTGCACTGTGACGTGTTTAACAGGATCTTTTTTTTTGTTTTCTTACTCAACTCAGTACAAAAAAGCCCGAAAAACAAAAAAAAATTGTTTTGATATTTCAGTTCTTGAAAAATTTGATTAAAGTAAAACTTTCATGATAAGATGCTAAAAAAATGTCAGAACCAAATTTTCTGTTTCCTATATCTACTAATAATGATGAAACCAAAAAATGAAAATCTGTTTTATGATGAATTAAGGAAAATAGATCATAAATCAATACATGCTCTTGTTTTGTGCATTTTTATCGAACCGTGCATTCTAGCACAGTCTTGGCTTCCACTTTAGTCATAATGACCAACATTTCTTCAGTCTGAACATTCAACTTTATAGAGTTAGGAGGAATAAGAGTTCCTGGTCCAGATGAGTGATGAAGAGGAGGCAGCGAAATGCATGAATCTGTCTATTTCTAAAAAGACTCATTTGGTCTTCACTTCACCAAAAAATGAGTGTGAGCAGAAAACAATGACACATAGCAGGCTTATGCTTAGCAATTCCTCAACTTCTGCATGAAAATGTTTAGATAAAAAATAGTAACATGGAAGTATCTGGTCTGACAGGTTAGCAACTCATTCGAGGAGGCACAGCCCTTTGATTCCTCACAGATCTGCACTGCAAGGCCTTCTGCTGCACATTTCCCTCTTTCCTGTCATATTTACTGTATAATAATGGACATGCTTTCTTTTTTCAATGGAAATTAAATTAACTTGTATATGATAATGATACAGACATGACTGCAACTCCCAAATAGGAAACATTTAAAGATGGACCACAAATTTTAATTCATTATATATTTTTATTGGTTTTTAAAAATCTAATAAAGAATAAAACATAAAATTGTTAGCAGGTTTTACTTTTATTTTAAACCTGGAGTTACAACATATTTATTACATGTCTGTCACAATGTGGTAAAGGCTGTGTACGTGTTTGAAACAGATCTGTAGTTTAGTGTAAACACAGACAGGTTGGTTCAGGTTTGCACTGGAAAGTGGAGGAATAAACTATGAACATTAAAGAGAAACATTAAAGAATAAAGATCGTTCATAAATGTTGTTCATTTAAACAATACAAAACATTTTCTAAATGTAGGTGATCAATTCCCCTGATTTCAGCACAGCGGACAGCAACATCATCACAGCCCTCTATTATTTTGGAAAACTGAAAAGCCTCTTCATCATCTGATCTATCCTACAAGTCTTCATCAAACTGCCCTCATCAGGGACCTCCTTATCTTCCCAGGGCAATAGGGAGCAAGAACGCTTTTTTAAAGCCTGATACTTTCGATGAACTGTCCCTTTGGGTTTAAGTTCTTCATCCATTCTAAACCCAGTTGGTTCTGATCAGGAGTCCTGGAGTCACACGAAGGTAGGGTTCAAAGGTGGGGTTCACTCTTAAGTCTATCACAGGACCACACAGACAAAAAAAACCAACACACAATCCATGTTCACACATGGGACCAAAAAATGCAGGAGACATCATCGGATTAATGGAAACTGATTGTGTTTTGACCGTTAAAAAAAACTCAGGCATTCCTAAATACTTAGTTTGGGGGAAAATACTATAATATCTTTATATTAACCTAAATGCAACGTTCTGTTGGGGTTTTCATTAATCTTGGCTTAAATGCAGCTATCGTCTGACTTTCATATAAAGATTTCTGATTGGCTAATGGATTTGAAGGCAGACTTAAATCAGCCAATCAGACGCAATGTTGTTCAGCACCGTTAGCTAACAACAGTCTGTTGGTCATGATGGCGCGTGCCGTGTTCCTCTGTGAGTTCTTTCTAAAGATGCGATCAGGAAATAATCGATTCTTTTTGTGAACTTTAATAGGCTACAGCTGTCGGAGTTTCGCGGATTATCGTCATGAACATCGGGTAAGTTCGTGTTTTGATGCAAACATTAGCTGGCTAAGCTTAGCTAAACATTCACTTCGGACTGGGAAGTAAACAATCCCGGACAGTAAACAATAATCACGCACAAAAACGGACACGCGGAGCTGAAGCTTAGACGTTTCAGGCCGGAGCTCCATGACAGCTGCACCCGAGATAAACCCCCCATCTGCGGGAGAGAACAGCAAAGAGCACCGGCTCTGCCTTCACCTCAGTCGGTCAGACCGGAAGGGTCAAACCGGAAGGGGCAGTCACACTTCCGTTCCGTTTTTCACAATGAAACTGTTCGATGTTAACATCAGTGTTTCTTTTCTCTAACTCAGACTTACTGTTAGGAAAGACGTTTAAAAATGAAACATTAATGTGTTTGGAGTTTTTTTTTCTGTCTATTTAAATCTTTACAAGCTCAATCAGAACCTTTTCCTTTCTTTAAGAATCTGGAAACTCTCAGCAATAAGTAGTCTACATAAGTGTACTACAAGGATACCTAGTCTATGATGAAAGTGAGACAGTATACTTGAAGCTTATATTTTCTAAACCATCGATATATTTTAAACTTTAAATGTTCCAATTTAGTCTGAAGAAGTATTCAGTTAGTATTCATCCTACACTACACGTACATGCTCTATATTATACTTGCTATTCTCAAGTATACTTAGTACGGTAAACGTTAAGTGTACTACGTTTTGCTATGAAAAAGAAAGAAATGTCATCTGTTGTGTTTTGCTCTGTCCAGCGACGGCTTGCTGTTCGAACTGGAAAATGGGAAACCAAAACTGATTTTGCTGAATCGAGGTGAGTCTGTTTGACATTATTTCTACAAAAGTAGAAGAATCTTGCCTCTTACGCCAAGTAAAGATGCATCGGTGAGGATGGTGTGGTGTTTTCTGGGATCAGGGGTTTGTAGTTGAAAACTGTTTGTTGGTTTTCCTGCAGGAGCTGAAAAGAACCCAGCGAAGGTAAAATGTTCTCAGGTGATATTCCTTTCCTTCTCAAACTTATTCTGATCTGGTGGATCCTGTGTTCTTCGCAGCAGCTCTCCTTCAGGATCAGACCTGCTAAAGTCCTGAGCTCCAGGCAGCCCCCCTGTGCCGAGGAGGTGCAGGGAGACGAGTGCCCAGCCCGGCAGCAGGCAGGGAGGCTCAGCGAGGTCAGGAGTAAGGCAGAAGGAGGCGTGTCTTCTGCCCACGCCTCTGTTCCCGGCAGCCACACTGAAGGGAGAAAAGCCAAGAGACAAGGGCAGCGCAGACGGGACCGCGCTAAGGTGGTGGCGGAGGTGAGAAGCTGGACTAGAACCACGGTGTCTGGGATGGTGACACCCCCAGGCTGCAGGGAGCCTCAAGCATTTACACAAACCTCCACAGCAGGGGGGTTACGTTGACAGTATTTTACTCCTCTGTCATGACCTCTGATTCTGAGTCTGCTCTGGTTTCTGTTCTTGAAGGTGAAGTCAAACAAATGCTGCGCTGCTGTCCATCAGGAGGATGGAGGGAGCAACGAGAAGGAGGCTCTGGCCGATGGAGACGCAGGAGTTGCAGTTCTAACCAGTGATCAGCTGCAGCAGATCCTGAGCTCCTTCAGAGACGGTGGATGAACTTATGTGACTGTCATCCTTAGTGAGGGGTAACTACTGACTACTGCTGTTTTCTAACGGTGTCCCATTAGGAGATGAGACGGGCCCAAAGTCCAGAAGTTCATCAAATGAAAGAGGAGAAGAAAGGATGGAAAAGGTTAAAGAAACAAGAACACCTCTAAACTCTCAGGAAAACGTCAGCAGGTACCAACATTTCCTCCACTGGAAGAACTTCCTGCTTGTCTCTGGTGGCTAAAGCAGACTTCTTTCAGGGCATCTGGATGTGCGTTCAGCTGGCCGGAGGAACGACTCCCACACAGCGAAGCGGCCAGCGGCGCCAAGCAGGCTCAGTGGCGGAGAGATCTCGGTAAACAAGCGTCCTGCAGAGATGCTCGTCTCCTCTGACCGGAGCTTCAGATCTCCCTCCTGCTGCTCACAGATAGTTTAGAAAGCAAGCCGAAGCCGTCAGAGGTCCAGCAGCCTCAGCAGGATGCTGGGACATCACAGAGACGCGTCCCGATGCCCCGGGACTGTCAGTCCACACAGGCGGTGCTGCGTTTGCAGACCCTCAGTCAGCCTGAGCCTGGGCTCAGCCTGTTTTCAGAACACTGTTGCTGCTGTTTGGATCACAGACCTGGAGAAGTTCTCCATTTGTCAGCGCTTTGCTTGTGTTTTCAGGTCAGCAGGTGGAGCAGAGTCAGCATCGTTCCGCCCCCGTCAGACTGCAGGTAGTCCACACGTCCCAGCTTCACCTCCAGAGAGTTTCTTATTTGTCTTCCAAGCTTCATAGATCACAGAGATTTCTATTTTAAGTATTTTTGAAACAGATTTTCCTCTATGATGAATTTCTTTAGTATTTCTTACATAAATCATCATTTCAGACTCACAGAACGTTTTTAGACTTTCTTCTTGGGAGTTTGGACTGAAGTGAACGCCCAACATGTGACCTCAAAGTGGCTGAAAAAAGCCAATCAGAGGGCGGCGGGCTTTATGTTTGCTGTGTCTGTGTTTCAGGATGAGGGGGGGTCCGCCGGCCGCACCGAGCAGCACTCAGCCATCAGGTCCAGCCTCAGACTCGGGGTAAAAATGAACGCTCTCCATCTTCATGGGTGAAATCTGATGATCCGTTAACTAACTACAAACACACAACTGTGTTTTCAATATATGTTTGTATCTGCTTCAATAGTACAAATTTAAATGTGACAACAAGGGGGCAGAATCCAGTGGTTTCCTTTGCTGTTTTCAAGTCTGAAGATTCTGTCAGGGAGAGCATCTGACCTAAAACCGAATCCGTCTTTAGGATCAAACAGAACCTTCGTATTAGATGAGTAAAGGTCCAGGCTAACAATGATCTACACCCCTTCAGGGTGGAACATTTGGTGGAAGACGGGGAAGAGGAAGATTTGTTCTTCGGCAGAGAAAAAGGAAGTAGGCGAAGGAGGTAGAGCGGAACTTTGACAGGAACACTGGAGATTTGATGGACAGCAGAACAGTGGATCTCCTGTGTGATCAGATGGACTGAGATAAAGGATTGTAGCTTTAAGGTGTTGATCATGGAGTGGATGGAAGGAGGAATGGAGGCGGACAGAAGGTCAGAGAGGAGGATGAGTCTGAACATGGAGGACAAAGGTCTGATGGGGAATGTTGTCAGTGGTTGTGGTAGGATGTGAGCTGGAGGAGGAAGAGGAATCCTCCTGGAGTCTTCTGGTCAGGCATCTGAGGAGCAGCAGATGTTTAGCAGCACCCTGAAGCACACGCTGCATTTCAGAAGCTGGGAGGATTTAGAAAGATGCTGGTTGAATGTCTGGAATCCCCTTTTTTCTCACTATTTTAGGAATTTACTGAACACATTCATTTATGGATTAGTTTCCTCCTTTTTCTTTTCCATTTACTCATTTCTGTTCAACATGAAGGTCAAAAACTAAAGTGGCTTCAACTTCTGCTTAATGTCTGTCAGGATGTGAGTCCCCTAGATATGGAGGTGAATACTGAGAAGAAAGAGGAGCAGAGGAGGTGCTGGCTGCAGGAGCTGGACCGTCAAAGACAGGAGGCGACGGAGCGAAGGAGACGGGAGAAGCTGCTTCAGAACCAGGTGAGCTTCAGCACAGACCCAGAAGAAGTCTCCTTGTCCTGGTGTCTGACTGGCTCTCTGTCTGCAGATGGAGGACCAGGAGCGCTGGATGGCTCACTTTGACTCCCTTCAGAGGAGAGCCCCCACCAGGGCCGGCGCTCCATCAGCTCCTCCTGAGGTGCAGCTCTGCCGTGCGGAGCAGCGGGGATGGGAGCCCTCCTCCAGCCTGTCCTTGAACTGGGATGTCTCCAGCAGCTGTGGGACCGACAGCCTGGTTGGAGCCAGCGTGGACTCTTCCAGCAGATGTCAGACCAGGAGCAGGTGAGATGGGAGGAGCTAAACAAGTACCCGTCTTTCTGTCAGAGTCACAAAATTGGTTAGTGAGCATCAGCGGTCGGACTGTACCATTGACTGTATGTGAGACCTGCACAGAGTCAGTGTGACGTCATCCATAGAAAATGGTTTGTTCCAGCTCCAACCACATGAAGTCAATTTAGAAACCATTTTTTTGCGATACGGATGCCGCCATGTTGGAGCCAGACGTCGTCAGTATGCAGCGATTGGTCTGAGTTGATGTTTCTATAGGAACTATTCTCTCCAATCAGGAGTGAGCCAGTTAGAAGGCCACACCCCTACCACGTGAAAGCAGGTTATACAAAATCGTGGAGGCCAACAGGCTCCACCTACTTTTAATCAAGGCATCTGATAGGTCAGTTTATAACTTGACTTGAAGACACTTGCTGAGTCTGCAGAATGCTAAGCTGAGTCAGCATTGGCTGTCAGACTGAGTCAGCGTCATCCTAGAGCTGATGCTGATTTGACTTTGAATTTCACTCTGGAGTAAAAGCGTCTCCAGATTTGATCTGGAATAACTTTCTGTTATTCTATTGAAAAAAAAGATCCTGTCCATATTTTGGTGTCATGTGATTTTTTAAAAATATTATCAAAATTCAAAAAGGTTTATGGATTAGTGAAGGTTTATGTTTTTCTTTTTTTGTTACTTAATATTATTTTATTAAATTCTGAATGTGCTGCTGCTCAATAATAAAGCATCTGCTTTAAAAGACACATTTCCCATGATCCTTTGAGGCTGTTTCTTCTCTGATATCTGCATCGGTTTTCTCTGAAATGAAATGATGAAAACCTGGTTTTTGGTTCTCTTGCTTCATCCAGTTACCTGAGGACCATGACCTCCCTGCTGGACCCCACCCAAATAGAAGAGAGAGAGAGGAGGAGAGTCAAGCAGCTGGAGCAGCAGGTATGAGCAGGTCAAGAGGGAGGAAGAGGAGGAGGAGCCACCTCTGCCTTTAGAAGCCTGGAGTTCACCTCCTTCTGTGTGGACAGAGAGCAATCGAGGCTCAGATGGAGGAGCGCAAGAAGCTGAGGGAGGAGGAGGAGGCAAAGAGGAGAGAGGAAGTGGAGAGGGAGGAGAGGCGGTTGGCGCAGGAAAGGGAGATGCTGCAGAGACAGTATGAGCTGGAAACCAGGAAGGAGAAGGTGGAGAAGGACGCCGCCTCTTGGAGGGAGTTGGGAGTGTTTCCAAGTGGTTGCTTCACCCTTTGTGTGTCTCCTCAGGAGCAGACGGAGGCCGTCCTCCACGCCGAGAGTCTGCAGACCTCTGGAGGTGAGCAGACGGAGGCCGTCCTCCACGCCGGGAGTCTGCAGACCTCTGGAGGTGAGCAGACAGAGATCTGGGAAAACCAATCATCCTCATTGTTCTGAACTTGGGCGTGTCTGTTTGTGTGCGGAGCAGGAAGCAGAAAGGAGGCGGGGTTAAAGGACGCCGCCGTTTCATCCCTCAAAGACACGGCCGTCCAGACGGGTAATTCAGCCGCTGAGGAGGAGCAGAACCTTGAGGAGGAGCTGCCTCCATCACCTGAAGGAAGCACTCAGTTTTCCCCCCTCCCTCTTTGTGTGCAGACACTGCAGATGGCGTGCAGACTCTGGATGCGGCTGTGCAGTACCACACACCTCTCCCCCGCCCCCCAGCGCCTCCTAACAGCAGGGGGTCGAGAGCAGGCAAGGAGAACTTCAGGGAGCCAGCAGGAGGAGATCTGTATGAGCCGTTTGCCCGGACCGAAAGGAGCAGAGGGGGCAAGAGGAGGCCTGAATGGAACACACAGAGGTAGGTGGGGGGCGGGAGGGCGGGGCTGCAGCGGATCAAAGTCCTCAGATTGCCGGGTCAGCATTTCCTCTGCCAACTCAAGCCCTGTGCTGCCCCCATCCTGCCCCACCCTGCCCCAGGCCCAGCCGGCGCTTCGTCCCCGCCTCAGAGCGGTACCCCCCCGACCTGCAGAGGGACCGGCAGAAGAACCGGCTGAAGAGGCAGGCGGAGCTGCTGGCTCTGCAGGAGAGGGCCCGCCCTCTTAAACCAGACCGCCCCCCCCCTAACAGCCAGGATCCCCCTCTCTGCTCCGCCTCCCAGCTCAGCGGGACCAGCGCCCCCCCCTGCAGGAAGGTAGGCGTGTCTGAGTGCTGCACATTTGCTTCCTGCAGCTTCAGGGAGACGTTGTGGATTCTGGATGTTTCAGGTGGAAACAGAGTCCAGAGGAGGCGGCGGCTCGGCGGTCCAGTCCCACAGGTGACCCCCACCCCCCACATCAGAACCTGGTTTCAGTTCAGAGATTACATCGAGCTTCTTCTTCTGATCCTGCAGGGGGCAGCAGCCCCCCGGCTCTCCTCAGCACAAGTTCGTCCCGTATGTCCGGACGGATGAAGTCCGTTTGGACCCGCTGGAGCCGGCTGACACCCCTCCACCCCACACAAACCCAGGTGCTTCAGCAGTCACTCACCCGAACCGGTCCAAAAGCAACAGGGGGCTGGGTGGTCAAAAAGAACCGGCATGTGTCGATTTAAGGAACGGGTCTGGACTGCTGTCTGACCTTCTGACCTTTCCTCCATCAGGGCCCCCCCCACACGCCCCCCTGGCCCACACGTGGCGGCAGCAGCAGATCCTGAGAGGCCTGGCTCGGCTACGACAGGTAAACTCACCTGAGCGGGCCGGTCCGGTCTGCAGACTCACCGACACTCGTCTGTTTTCAGGGTTTGTTACAGAAACAGAAGGAGCTGGAGATGGATCTGAACCCCCCCCAGAGCCGCCACACAGCACCGTGACCCCCCCCACGTCATAGGTTTGCACCGACTGGGTCACCATCGACTCTGCAACTTGAACATCTTCATACTTACAGGCACTTTTCCTGAAAACCATTTTGATGTTTTAATGTGAAATGAAATAAATGACATTTTTATTAAAGAGATCCTCAAAGTCTGGAAGTCATTCTGTAGAAAATAATCCAGACAGGTTATTTGAATTTAGTCTAATATTTTTTTCAGAACAAAAGACCTATTGGACCCGACCCGGTCCTGAAAAAAATTTAAGTCTTAATCAGCTCTTTTAAAGACGCATCATTACATTTCAGCAAAAAAACTCCATCGAGTTTCTCAAACTTTTAATACAAACAGTTTGATATAAAAAACATTTACATTAAAATCTGGTCCTACAAACGACCGAACAAGCAGCTCCCAGAGCAAAAACCAAAGTCTTCAGTTTTCCGACCACTGGAGGCCCTGAAGGCAGCACGGCCCTCTGGGCTGGACTAAGTTCTAGTTTGATAAACAGAAAAGCGGCCCGAGTGTCGCTAGAACCGCGAAAACGGGATTCCTCCAAACGGAGAACCTTTTATAGAAATAAGTTAGTGTGTGGAGATGGTTTCCCTGAACGATCAGAAGATCTCTCACAAGTCTGACTTCCAGATAAACTAAAAAGGAGAGCTGGGGGGGTCACAGACCCACAAAAAACAAACCAAAAGGTGAACATGTTGGGTCAAAGGTGCTCCAGAGCGGCCGACTGCGGCTCCAGAGCGGCCGACCGCGGCTCCAGAGCGGCCGACCGCGGCTCCAGAGCGGCCGACCGCGGCTCCAGAGCAGAGCAGCCGACCGCGGCTCCAGAGCAGCCGACTGCGGCAGGCAATCAGCACATCAGAATATTGAAGTCCATCTTACATTTTCTGATATTTTTACATATTTTCCTGGAGCCCCGCCCACTCTGAATCACAGCAGACATGTCTGAAAGGATGGGTCTTGGAAGTGCTGCTCTGATTACATGTGCTAGTTTCTCTCTAAAGTCCATTGAAGCCCCCCCCTCGTCGTCCTCCCCGGTGCATGTTGCCCCCTGCAGGGCTGTAGTACCCTCCGAGGAACTCCATTCTGGTTTGCTGAAAGCCCCAGACCAGGGGGGGACCTGTGCCCTGCCAGAGATGCATGGGCCGCATGAAGCCTCTGGTGGGGCGTGGGGGGAGGAATTGGGCGTAGATTGAAGGCAGGTGAGGGGTCTGCAGGAGGCCCACGCTGCGCTGACGCAGCTGGCAGTAAGACGGGGGCTGGCTGTTCATGAGCTGTTGGGCCGCATGACAGTTCTTTTTCTCATCCGTCTCCATGGCGACGACAGATGATCTGCTGCTGGACTGTGTGGCTTCTGCTGACGTACTTCTGCTGACCGCCACCTCTGGGACAGACGCTGCTTCCCTACAGGACAAAAAGAGCATTTCATTACCGTTAGCATCCAGGAACAGTACCAGATCAAGATCATGCAGGTTCTGCTGCAGAACAGCGGCCCAAACTCTGCAGGTCAAACAAACATCAACAAAACAACATTAACAACAGTATACTGAGAACGTCTGGCTCCAACATGGCGGCGGACATATGGCGGAAAAACCAGACTTTGGGGCTGAAACTTGAAGCGAGGCATTTTCTTTGGGTGACCTCAAACTCGCTCAGTCCAGTTCTCTTTTACAGACGATGGTCTGAACCCAACCAGGCTTCCATTAGGAAGACGTGGATGAACTGATCCGACAAACAGCCTTTTTCCTAAAGACCCACTCTGATAAAAATGGTGTTTCTGATGTTTTTAACACGTTCTTGTAGCATTTTTCTCATTACAAAGGACAAATTTAAAGAAAATTAAGATTAAAAATGCATCTCTGAGTAATTCTTTATTCAAATTGTTTTGAATCAGGAGCAGATGAAAAAACGCCGTTTGAAAAAGATCATATTTGTAACAGAAAATACGCTGGGCAGGGCCACAAGCTCCGCCCCTTTCTGATCATCCAGCTGCAGATAAATCGATCCGTGGACGTCTTTGTTTTCCTGGTCTGAGCTGGAATCCGAAATCTGACATTGGAAAGCATTTTTTGGATTTGACAATAATATGTTGTGCATGGGTGCCAATTTTAGACTTAATTAAAACATTTCATTCATTTGATCATTATCTGCTTTTAGATAATTGGTCTTTCTAACACTGCCAGTGTGTGTCATTTAGTGTTCCCAGTCAGATTTCACTGGAATAAATACAGTGATCCCTCGCTATATCACTGTTTACTTTTCACGGTTTCGCTACTTCACGGATTTGCATCGTGCATTGTGTTCTGCATTCTGATTGGCTAAAAAGTCACTCCACTTCTTCTCTACCTGTGCGTCAATAACGTTGCAGTTTAATATGTACACGTACGTTAAACAGTTTGCCAAATTTACAACACGTATGTGCAAATTCTCTTGCAATTTCGAGTTTCTCTAAAACCCATAAAAAAAGAGCGACAACAACTGTCAATCACTATGTTCTCCCGATCAAACACAGCTGCACCGCGGGCTTCAAAAGGAGAAAACACTTCAGAGTGGAGTCAGGATGCAGCGGCTCAGTCTGAAGAGCAGAGAAATACACCTGAGTCACTATTTGTCCCACTGTACTTTGTATTTTTTCATGATCATTTTAAATTTTCTTGCGTTTAATCCAATTACTCGAGTCGCGGTGGGCGGGGCTAATCCTTCTGTTCACATTGATGATTAAAATGATTATTTGACAGTGCAGTACAGAAGATATTTGTTGAAAAACCTTTTCTAAAGTACTTTGATTTGTGAAACAAATGCTTGAGCCTGTAAAATGGTTTGTTCTTTCTTTTCAATGTATAATACGGTTTTTAATTGTATAATACTTGTTAAAAAAATAAAGGTTTCTACTTCACGGATTTTGCCTATCATGGATTCTTTTTGGAACGTAACCCCCGCGAAAAAAAAGGGTTTACTGTAAAGGTATTTATTCCTCAAGGCTCTTCTCTTGCCCACTAGTGTTTTCTGTTTTTATTGACGACCTGCCAAATTACTGAACAAACTGTACAAATAAATTCTTTAAAAATCCGAAAATGTAATTCTCTGGATTATTTTCCTAATTTTGTTTCTCATAGTTGAGGTTTACCTATGATGAAAATTACAGGCGTCTCTCATCTTTTTAATTGGGAGAACTTGCACAATTGGTGGATGACTGAATACTTTTTTGCCCCGCTGTATTTACTTCAACCCCCTTTTTACTTCAAACTAGATGTTGCATCTCAAAAGGCGTATCCTCATGTTTAAATAAATAGATCTGGATCTAAACTATTGGATAGCTCTGATATTGCTGCCATTTTGGTTGCACCACTAATGTTGGGTAGGGGGTGTGAGGGGTAAATTTCTCATGAACTTTATGTGCTAGAAAATAACAGGTTTTTTGGATTTGGGCTAAAAACTGTATTGAAATAATGAAAAGAGCGGTGGGAACGCTGTCAGAAGATGATCTCTTCTATATATATATATAAAATAAAAACAACACCCCTCTCCCCCTCCGTGGGGGTTTCTCCCCCTAGCTGGGGTCCTCTACCAGAGGCCTGGGAGCTTGAGGGTCCTGCAGTATCTTAGCTGTTCCTGTTCTTTTCTGGACTGAGAGGTCTGAGGTCTTTCCAGGTATCTGTTGTAGCCACTCCTCCAGCTTGGGGGTTACTGCCCCCAGTGCTCCAATTACCATAGGCACCACTGTCACCTTCACTTTCCAGGCTTTCTCCAGTTCTCTGAGTCCCTGGTATTTCTCCAGTTTCTCATGTTCCTTCTTCCTGATGTTCCCATCGCTTGGCACTGCCACATCCACCACAACGGCTTTCCTCTGTTCTTTATCCACCACTACAATGTCTGGTTGGTTCGCCATTACCATCCTATCAGTCTGGATCTGGAAGTCCCACAGGATCTTTGCCCTCTCATTCTCTACCACCTTCGGAGGTGTTTCCCATTTTGACCTTGGGGTTTCCAGTCCATATTCTGCACACATGTTCCTGTATATTATTCCAGCCACTTGATTGTGGCGCTCCATGTATGCTTTACCTGCCAGCATCTTACACCCTGCAGTTATGTGCTGGATTGTTTCAGGTGCCTCTTTGCACAGCCTACACCTTGGGTCTTGTCTGGTGTGGTAGATCTGAGCCTCTATTGCTCTGGTGCTCAGGGCTTGTTCCTGAGCTGCCAGGATGAGTGCCTCAGTGCTGTCCTGTAGGCCAGCCCTTTCTAGCCATTGGTAGGACTTCTTGATATCAGCCACTTCAGTTATGGTCCGGTGGTACATCCCATGCAGGGGTTTGTCCTCCCATGAGGATCTGTCCTCCAGCACTGTATCCTCTGCTCTCCATTGCCTGAGACATTCACTGAGCACACTGTCAGTTGGGGCCTTGAGCTTGATGTACTCATGCATTTTGGATGTTTCATCCTGGATAGTGGCTTCTACACTCACTAGTCCTCTGCCTCCTTCCTTGCGGCTAGCATACAGTCTCAGGGTGCTGGATTTGGGGTGGAACCCTCCATGCATGGTGAGGAGCTTTTGTGTCTTAACATCCGTGGTCTGTATCTCTTCCTTTGGCCATCTTATTATTCCTGCAGGGTATCTGATAACTGGCAGTGCATAGCTGTTTATTGCACGGGTCTTATTTTTGCCATTGAGCTGGCTTCTCAGGACTTGCCTCACTCGTTGGAGGTATTTAGCTGTTGCAGCTTTCCTTGTTGCCTGCTCCAGGTTGCCATTTGCCTGCGGAATTCCAAGGTACTTGTAACTGTCCTCGATGTCTGCTATTGTTCCTTCTGGGAGTGAGACCCCTCCTGTGTGGACTACCTTGCCTCTCTTTGTCACCATCCGGCTGCATTTCTCGAGCCCGAATGACATCCCAATGTCAGTACTGTAGATCCTGGTGGTGTGGATCAGGGAGTCAATGTCACGTTGGCTCTTAGCATATAGCTTGATGTCATCCATGTAGAGGAGGTGACTGATGTTCGCCCCATTTCTGAGTCTGTATCCATAGCCAGTCTTGTTGATTATTTGGCTGAGGGGGTTCAGACCTATGCAGAACAGCAGTGGGGACAGAGCATCACCTTGGTATATCCCACATTTGATGGACACTTGTGCAAGTGGCTTCCCATTGGCTTCATGGGTGGTTTTCCACAGCTTCATTGAGTTTCCTATGAAGGCTCTTAGAGTCCTGTTGATGTTGTACAGCTCCAAGCATTCAGTGATCCATGTGTGTGGCATTGAGTCATAGGCCTTCTTGTAATCAATCCAGGCTGTGCACAGGTTGGTGTGTCGTGACTTACAGTCTTGAGCGACTGTTCTGTCAACCAGGAGTTGGTGTTTCGCTCCTCTGGAGTCTCTACCAATGCCTTTCTGTGTGTTGCTCATGAATTGATCCATGTGCCTATTTATCTTGGTTGCAATGATGCCAGACATGAGCTTCCATGTTGTGGAGAGACAGGTTATTGGCCGGTAGTTGGATGGGACTGCACCCTTTGAGGGATCCTTCTGGATCAGGATCGTTCGTCCTTCTGTTAGCCATTCGGGATGAGTCCCATCTCTTAGCAGCTGGTTATTTGTGCTGCCAGCGCTCGTGGAGTGCTGTGAGCTTCTTTAGCCAGTAGGCATGTATCATGTCAGGGCCAGGTGCTGTCCAGTTCTTCATACCTGAGACTCTTTCTTGGATGTCTGCCACTGTGATGGTTACTGGATTCTGTTCAGGGAGATTGCTATGTTCTTTTCTCAGAGAGACCAGCCACTGGGCATTGCTGTTATGTGCTGTCTCTTTCTCCCATATACTTTTCCAGTAATGTTCAGTTTCCAGCCTTGGTGGGTCTGCTCGGCTGTTTTGACCCTGCCACTGAGCACACACTTTCGCAGGTTGAGTTGCGAACAGCCTGTTTATCCGTCTGGCTTCATTGTCTCTTGTGTACCTCTTTAGGCGGCTGCTCAAGGCTAGGAGCCTTTGTTTAGCAGTTTCCAGTCCTTCAGGCATCTGGCTGTATCTCTTAGGTACTTGCTTTCTCATTGTACCTCTTTGAGCCTCTGTCAGCTTACTCACATCCTTCCGAGTTGCCTTGATTTTGGCCTCTAACCGTTGCTTCCATGGTGAGTACTGTGGAAGTACCACTTGAGATCGAAGTGTGCGTATGATAATGTGTGCATATGATAATGCACACTTCGAAGAACATTAACCCGCTTATACCATGGTCACTTACAAAAGAAATAAATATTAACCAGTGTTTCAACCAGAAAGAGGAGGAAAAAGAAAAGACGCAGACACTCACTGTGAAATGTCGCCCTCTGCTGGACTGCTGGTGGCTCCGCCTCCTTCTGCAGACTCCTCCTCCCTTTCCTCGCCGCCTGCTTCTCTTTGGCCCCTCGGCACGACTGCGGTTGTGTTTTGACGGGCAGGGGGGTCAAAGGGGTCCTCGGTATTTGCAGTACAGTTTCCTTCAGCCCCCCCCTCCTGCTGGCTCTCAGCGGCTGGTGCCCCCCCACTCCGATCCCACGACAGAGGGTCGGAAGGTGGTGACTGCGCAGCCTTCCTGTTGGGGATGGGCGGGGTCAGGAGAGGGGGGTTGTGGCCGTTGATGGGACCGGGAGGTTTGGGGGGGGTGGGCTCTGCCTGCGACTGCAGCAGCTCCCGTTGCAGCCGCAGCCGCTGCAGCTGCTCCTGGCGCTCCGCCCTCAGCTGCTTGATGGCCTGCTGCAGGAACTCCATGTCCCTGCTGGTCGCCAGCGGGAGGCGGTCTTTGGAGGCGGCGTCCGGGAAGAGCTGTTCAGATGCTTCCGGGCCAGGAGGGAGGCTGGAGCAGGGCAGAGGGGGGACTTCTGGGGGTTTGTTGATGCTCTGTAGCTGGTCGGGTGGTTCTGGGATGGCAGAACATTCAGGAACCAGGTCCAAATCGGTGTTCTGCTTACAGAGCCCTGAAGATGAGCGTGACCGAGGAGAAGACAGAGAAACATGAGACGGGGCAGATAAATGGACCTGGATGGTCCTGAAACCCTTTTAATAGTGGTTTAAACTATGAAAAGAAAGGTGTTCAGCTGCAGTGATGCTTTGCAGAGAAACCTTCCAGGTTTTCTCCTCATGTCCCAACATGAAGTGTTAGGCTCCGCCTCCTGCTCATGACTGACTGATGTTTTCAGACCACGAACTCTGACCTCTCAGATCTCCACCACTGACCTTTGGGAGCCAGCAGCTCCTCCAGAAACAAACATTTGTCCTTCGGGTTGTGGCGGCCGGCCAGCCTGCTGAGGCTCTGCAGAGTTTCCTCCACATCCGCCACAATAATGCCCCCACCGGAGTACAGGAGGGGCTGATCCACGTGCCGCTCTGAGAGTCAGAAGAAAAGCGTTATTCAGGATTGGTGTTGCGGCCACAGTCTGTCTTCCTGAGGTCTTCTTGGACCTTCAGCTCAGTTAAATGAGGAAAGCATCTTCGCTTTGAGACCTACAGCGGCTGCAGGCAAACCTTTCTGATGGAAGAAACTTTCTGGTGCAAGAACATCACCCTCACCTGTGAGGAAGACCATGTGTCGGAACTGCGTGTGTTGAGCCTGGAGCTGCAGCAGACAGTCCAGGTCAGGCGAGCGGACGTTCAGCATGTCGCAGCGGTGGTACGGGAGGACCTCCACCACCTGCCGCTTCTGGTAGGCCGACAGCAGTTCCAGCAGGTTAGCAGCGTCTCTGCGAAACCTGAGGACCAAACAAAGACCAGACTGAGGTTCTCCACCTGCAGCAGAAGCTCCTCCTCCTCTGCTCTGACCAGCCAATGGAGAAACAGGACCGGAAGAGTGCGGCTCGCCGCAAACATCACGAGGTTTCACAGCAAAAGTAAAAGGGTGAAAGAGCGACCCGGAGGTGTCCTGAAGGAGAGTCGGTACCTGGCCTGTTCCTTCAGTTTCCTCTGGGTTTTGCCGTGGATCTTCCACCTCCAGAGGCTCTGTGGAGAGCTGTGCTGCTCCAGGAGCTGCAGCAGAGCAGCCAGTCGATCTGCACAAGAACCACCCATCAGCTTCTGCTGCCCCCCAACAAATACACACTGATCCACTCTATGAAAACATTTACTATCCAGAGATGACGCATTAAAGGAAAACACGCCATCCAACAAGCTCAGTGGCCTTGTGGTAGAGTGTCCGCTCTGTGACTGGAAGGTCGTGAGTTCAAATCCACACCAGAGACTCTAAAAATGGGACCCAATGCCTCCCTGCTGGACACTCAGCATTAAAGGGTTGGATTGGGGGGGTTAAGCCACAAAATGGTTCCTGAGCGTGGCTGTGTCTGCAGCTCACTGCCCCCCCAGGAGAGGGGAGAACAAATGTCACACACTGAGGTGCGTGAAAGCTAACGGGACTTTTTCCTTTAACTTCACCCGTCAGTCAGTTTCAGGACTGAGAGGCGACATCCACGTGGAAAACCTGAAGTCAGACGACTTTCTCCCTAAAGCAGCAATTTCCCTGTCATGAAGCTTTTTCAAACGTCACAAAGACAGAAATCTGAGCTCAGTGATGAGGCAGAAAAAGACGGAGCGGACTCACCGCAGGTGATGGCGTCTGGATTCAGGAGCAGCTCATCTGAGACGATGCAGCCTCCAGAAACGAAGAGCTCTGTCCAGCCGCTGCTCTTCAAGTCGTCCTGCGAGTCGATTCCCACAAAGACCACCGAGGGGCGCCGCTTCAAAGACACCAGGCCTGGGATCTGACACAAACACTGGCATTTATCCTCCAGGGAAAACCCTCTGCTGCTTTCATCAGGATCCTCTCTTAGGCTGAAACCAGATCACTGATTCACAGATCAGACCTGGATTCTTAGCGCTCAGTGGTTTCTATACGTTTGGATGAAGGAAAATGTAAATAAACTGAAATTCATCTTATCTCTCATCTATACCTTATTTAGACCAGGAGATAAAAATCACAGATTTAGAAAGAAAGAATTGATGTTTATCCCTTTGAACAATGTCACGCTCTGAAGTCTGTCAACGTCCTGGTTAACTTCAGTCGCATGACGTTACATCACCAGATTTTCCCATTATTTATTTAATGTTGATTAAACTTTTTATTCTATCAAGTGAATTTAAAACAAAATTGCTTTTTCCAAAAAACTGAACTTCAGTCTCATTTTGCGCCTAAGAAAAGCACTTCATACTTTTATTTTGAAAGGGAGAACCTTACCAACACATTAACTAACCATTTGCTTTGTGTTGTTTATGAGTTTTAAACCCTACATTATCCTGCATTCTGGAGCTAGAGTTACGTTGCCTGAAGTGTATTTTTACTCGACTATACGTGTATTAAATCACAGATTTTAGGGACGGATTGCGATTCTTTCAGTCTTCAGATATTCGTTACAGCCCTAGCCTTCAAAATAAAAGCCTGCAGTGTTGTGATGAGCGCAGGTCACTAACATAAAAAGCGGAACAGGAGCATGAAGCTTCATCTGCTCGGACGGCAGACGGACAGACCTCGTGCACGTGTGCGGCGATGTCTTTGTTCCTCATGATCACCAGCAGGCCGCTTTCCGGGTTTTCCTGACTCAGGAAGTCGACCGGACTTTGTTGGACGTTGCCAAGTCTCAGCAGTTCGTCCTGCACAAAAACGGCATCAACAGACAATCCTGCACCCCCCCCCCCTCCTTACTGCTCCACCTGCATACCTTCACCTCCTCACAGGCCCGGTCTCCCGCCTCGGGGCAGTGGATGTAGAACTGGGGGGACTTCTTCTTGATGTCCTTCATGATCTCCAGCAGGTTGTTTAACACGTCCGGCTGCAGCTGGTGGATCACAGAGTTCAGGTCTTTGGAGGACGGAGCGGACCCTGTGCAGACTTCGGGTTCTGGTGCCGGAGCGATGCTGGTACCCAGCTTACAGGGGTGTTCTGAGGGAGCGGGCCCGGTTCCAGTGCAGCCTGGTCCTGTAGGGACGCCTTCCTCCTCTTCATTGGCGATGCGGACCGTCGCTCTGGCGTTTTGAGTCCTCTCCCTGCTGGTCTCCATGGATCCGGATCCAGACTTATAGACTGACCCGGATCCAGAAGAAAGATCCGGCAGTGCGACTCCAGGAGGCGGGCTGCAGTCTACGGACTCAAACCGCCTTGCTCCGCCTCCTCCGAGGAGCTCGGCGTGGAGACGGACAGACCCGTCAGTCTGCTCACTACAGACAAAAGGGGCGTCGTCACTTCCTGTCGGGGCGTTGGCAGCACGGACACTGGCCACGAAATCCCGGACGGTGTTTGCTAGTGAGGCGTCGGCGTGGCTGGCGTCCGTCCTCTGGCTCGCACAGACGCCTTCAAACGCCGCCATCATGTCGTTCAGGCTGCTCTGCAGAGAATCCATGTAGTCGTGGACCGGGGGGCTGGGGTGGTAGAGGGTCACATAATGAGAAAAGCTGGGTATGGGGGCACACGGGACTGTCCTCAAACATGTAGGGGGTTCTGAGTGAACAGCTGAGGGTGGGGGCTGCTGGGAGTTGTAGTAAACACCCTCCTCCTGCAGGAGGAACTGCATCTCAGAGGAAAAGTCTCCCAGATGTTTGTCCACAGTGATGTCGACAGTACAGGAGGAGGCGGAGGGAGGGGGCACCTCAGCTAAACCTTGCAGCTCTGCTCGTCTGGACCCCCCCAGAACAGCACCTTCCTCCTGCCTCCCGTCCAGTTTGACGTCAGTCTCTATAGATGGAGGGGGGGTCAGTTCCTCAACCTCGTTCCCCTCCAGGGGGGCGGAGGGTGAAGTCCAGGAACCTGCAGCTGGAAGCTGGGGTGGAAGCGTGGGCGGGGAATGGGGCGGCTTCTCCACCGCGCCTCCTTCAAGGACTCCTGCAGGAGACCAACACGTTAGAAAATGAAGGAGGAGGAGCAGCTGAAAGCTCCGCTGCTATGAGGAGCGTTTAGATTCATCGTGTGAGCTGCAGTCTAAAGCTGAGTCACCGGAGGGAAACGCGGCTCCTCAACACAAACGCAGGTTAACATTTGAACTGATGCATGCTGGGAAACGCGGCTCCTCAACACAAACGCAGGTTAACATTTGAACTGATGCATGCTGGGAAACGCGCCTCAACACAAACGCAGGTTAACATTTGAACTGATGCATGCTGGGAACGGCCTCAACACAACGCAGGTTAACATTTGAATCCGATGATGCTGGGAAACGCTACCCTCAACACAAACGAGGTTAACATTTGAACTACGCATGCTGGGAAACGCGCCTCAACACAAACGCAGGTTAACATTTGAACTGATGCATGCTGGGAAACGCGCCTCCTCAACACAAACGCAGGTTAACATTTGAATCCGATGCATGCTGGGAAACGCGCCTCAACATACAAACGCAGTTGGCTGATTTAAATCGATGCTGGGAAACGCGCCTCAACACAAACGCAGGTTAACATTTGAACTGATGCATGCTGGGAAACGCCGCCTTCAACACAAACGCAGGTGGTTAACATTTGAATCGACAAGGGAAACGCGCCTCAACACAAACGCAGGGTTAACATTTGAACTGATGCATGTTGGGGAAACGCGCCTCCTCAACACAAACGCAGGTTAACATTTGAACTGATGCATGCTGGGAAACGCGCCTCCTCAACACAAACGCAGGTTAACATTTGGAACTGGATGCATGCTGGAACGCTACCTCAACACAAACGAGGTTAACATTTGAACTGATGCATGCTAGAAACGCGCCTCAACACAACGAGGTTAACATTCTGAACTGATGCATATGGGAAACGCGCCTCGACAAACGCAGGTTAACATTTGGAACTGATGCATGCTGGGAAAACGCGCCTCAACACAAACGCAGGCTGACGGAACTGATGCATGGTGGGAAACGCTACCGACACAAACGCAGGGTTAACATTTGAACTGATGCATGCTGGGGAAACGCGCCTCAACACAAACGCAGGTTAACATTTGAACTGATGCATGCTGGGAAACGCGGCTCCTCAACACAAACGCAGGTTAACATTTGAACTGATGATGCTGGGAACGCCTCAACACAAAGAGGTTAACATTTGAACTAATGCATGTTGGGGAACGCTACCAACACAAACGCGAGGTTAACATTTGAACTGATGTATGCTAAAACGCTACCTCGACACAAACGCAGGTTAACATTTGAACTGATGCATGCTGGGAAACGCGCCTCCTCGACACAAACGCAGGTTAACATTTGAATCCGATGCATGCTAAATACCCTCAACACAAACGCATAGGTTAACATTTGAACTGATGGCTGCTGGGAAACGCGCCTCAACACAAACGCGAGGTTAACATTTGAACTGATGCATGCTGGGAAATGCGCCTCAACACAAACGAGGGTTAACATTTGAACCAGATGCGCATGCTGGGGAAACGCGCCTCCTCAACAACACAAACGAGGTTAACATTTGAACTGATGATGCTGGGAACGCTACTTCCCTCGCCAACACAAACGCAGGTTAACATTTGAACTGATGCTGGGGAAACGCTACCTCAACACAAACGAGTTAACATTTGAACTGATGATGCTGGGAACGCGCTTCTCAACACAAACGCAGGTTAACATTTGAACTAATGCATGCTGGGAAACGCTACCTCATCATCATCACAAATCAAAGAGGTTAATGACGAACTGATGCATGCTGGGAACGCTACCCTCGATACACAAACGAGGTTAACATTTGAACTGATGCATGCTGAAATGCGCCTCAACATAAACGCAGAGGTTAACATTTGAACTGATGCATGCTGGGAACGCGCCTCAACACTGCCAAACGCAGGTTAACATTTGAACTGATGCATGCTGGGAAACGCGCCTCCTCAACACAAACGCAGGTTAACATTTGAACTGATGCATGCTGGGAAACGCTCCTCCTCAACACAAACGCAGGTTAACATTTGAACTGATGCATGCTGGGAAACGCGCCTCCTCAACACAAACGCAGGTTAACATTTGAATCCGATGAAGGGGAAATGCGCCTCAACACAAACGAGGTTAACATTTCTGAATTGAGGAACGTATCACACAAAGAGAGGCTAGCCAGAAGTCCAACCCAACTCTACATAGAGTCGCTCAATTATTTTCTAGTTCTGTCTGAATCTGGAATTTCAAAATCCAAAGTCCCAGTAGTCTTAGTGAAAAACCAGAGTCAACGAAAGATGACCACAATGCATTGCGTCAGAACATTTTTTTTGCCAAAAGAATGTATTTAAATGTATTTTTTAATAAACCATAAAGGTTTTTATCTTCAGAAAACGGTGGACTCATAAAAACCGTCCCAAAACGCTCATTAATTGGGACGAATCTCCAGAATCGATGATGTCGAGTCAGCTGTTTAAAAATAAAAAGTAGTGAAGAAGTGAGCATGGCATCTGAATTGCTTTTAAATTCAGGCACTACATAGTTGTAGATGTGACAAGAACTATAAATGATGAATGCACTCTATAGTGCACTATGCAGTAAGTAGGGAAGGAACTCGGACCCTCCATAGGCTGTCAGAACTGGAGGGCTGCGTTCTTCCTGGGCTGCATTTGAAGGCCGCTTACGCCACGGCGCCGCCAAAAGTGCTGTCCAAACTCAACGACTCCTTCAAATATGTCCTTCTTTTCTCGACATATGATTGGTCTGGTGTCCTTCACTGCTGACTATATCCCAAGATGCATTGCGGCCACACCCGGAGATTTTTTGACAACAATGGCAGACTGTGAAGTGGAGACCCAGACTTGGAGATAATTACACCTCCAAGATTAACAGTTGGATCAAATGACCTCCATGCTCAGTTCACTACTCCTCTGTTCGGGACTCACAGTTGCTAGGCAACAGGACATCCGCCGACGTAACGCCTAGACTCGACCAAACCCACAGCCATTAACATCTGGGCTACACCCTTTATCACAGGTTTACATTTGAAGTGATGCATGCTGGGAGTTTCAGAGAACATCTCAGGTGACATGTGATTACTTCCGGAAACTCCCAGGGGGTGGGGGGCTGATGTTGCTCATTAGCACAGGCAAGCTGTTGATCACACGGGGGGGGGGCTTTTTGAGCTCATGGGAGGAAGACGGGGATGGTGGCGTGGCGCTGTTTTCAGAGGGGGCGGGGGGCATTGGGGCATCTGGGTCTGAATACGGGCAGAGCAGAGGAGACGAGGGGGGGCTGGACTCTGGGGACGGGCACTGAGATGGCGAAGGGGGGGAGCTGGGTTGAGGAGACGGACACTGTGAGGGGCAGGTGGGTGGGCTGGGGACAGGGGAGGGGCACTGAGCAGGTGAAAGAGGGGGGCTGTGCTCAGGGGAAGGGGTGGGCTTTTATTGGATGGCGCGGCCGTCATGTAGGAGCGCCTCTGTTGCCGCTGTGACCGATTGGAACCGGGGTCCTTGGGAGGTTCCGGCCCCTGGGAGGCAATTCTCTGAACCTGCTAGACCTGCAGAGAGCCGGTTTGAACATTTTAGCCGTCATCCATCCCATAATGAGCCAGATTCCAAAGAGAAGCCTCCTCGGGGCAGGAGGGCGTCAGACCTGTTATGGGGATGAGGATCCACGGGATCGGCCAGTTCTCCTCCTCTTCCCTCCAGATGCTCCACTTTCCTCCGAAGTCCTCTCCTACTCTGCCGCCATGGTGATATCGCCCCGCCAGAGAGCCAGGACTGAATCCTTCCGAACTACTGATGCTGCCTGCAGTCTGCTCCTGCACACAATAAACACACAATGAATACACAAACAGACAACAACAAACACACACAGGTCTGTTAAATCTTAGCAGATTTGCAGATCTGCAATCATTATCACTAAGCTTTTTACATCCTTTAATTCTGTGAAGAAAGTGAAGATAAAATATCAGAAAACACTCGACTAGAATGACACACTTGTTCATGATGGGCATTACATATAGAAATGCTTTTCAAAAACCCTGAAGGATCATGGGACAGATCAGCCTCAAGTCTGATCCAGTTTGACCCTCTGGAGCTCGGGTCCACCTGAGTGACCCCCCACCCCCACCGTCACACCGTCCAGGTACCTCCATCTCCTCCTGCAGGTCCACGTCACAGGCGGTGGGCAGGTTGGACTCCTTAGGCCCCTCCCCCTGCGTCTCATGAAGGTTCTGATTGGCGGTCTGGATGAGACCTGGGGTTTCAACACAACAGATAAAGTCATTTCCTTACTATGAACTCTGGCTTCTGATTTCTGGTTCTGAGGTTCTACTGTCGCCAGAACGTCAACACCGCAGCGACAAAAAATCAAACAACCGTTTCCCTTGTTCCATTACAGCAGAATTTACTTCAAGGTGAAAATAGTAAATCACAAAAAGGATCTGACTCAGTCTCTCTCTGTAAACCCATTTACTCAGGTTTCTGCCTCTGATATTTTATTACCAAATGAACCCTAGCATATTTGGAAGCCCCGCCTCAAGACGCCGCCGTTGAAGAGAAGGCCCGCCACACCCGTCAACTGGCCGATTAGCGTAGCAGTGTCTCGGATCCGCTTTCAACCGAGTATCCTAGAAACCGGCGGACTGCATCACTTTGATGACAGTAAGAGCGCTGGGGCGGTTTCCTAAAAGACCAAAATAAAAGCACGATCAAAATTAGACTCTCAGGTAAAAGAACATGATGACCAATACAATACGAGTTCCACGATGTCCAAGGGTTCTGGCCGCCATGCTTCCCGGTCAAACATGGTGCACAGGGTCTTTTCATCATCTTCACCCGCAGTCTTGTCACCGGGTTTTGGCGGTTCCTGCGAAGCTTAAGCACTTTCCTCCCACGGCCTTCGTTCCATCTTCCCTCTTCTTTCTCCGGAGCTCTGGTTCTCTCTCCTTTCTCCCTCCTCAGCTCATTCTCTGCGTTCCTCTTGCAGGTCATCACCAGGTCTAGCAGCTGCAGCACCTGGAGAGGTTTCTAGAGCCACCAGGTGAGATGGTCAGCGTGAGGAGTCACATGTTCTTGGAAAGTTGCATTTCCACGTTTTTTACCCTCTGATCGCTGTTGTCTCATGCCTCTCCTCGGGGCTTTTGTGGCTGTTCCTGGAGCTGGCCTCGCGGCCAGGACCACGGTGGGCAACAAGCACCAGCCGCTTGGGCACGGACCAGCGGCAGGAGGTAGAGGTCGGGCCCGGACAGGTAGGAGTGCAGGTAGCTGTCCCTGCTGAGGTGATGGTGTTTGGGCGGGGGGAGGCTTTTCCCCTCGTCATCCAGCACAGAGTCGTACTCGGGCATGGGGTGTTGAGGGACCTGGAGGGGAAGCAGATGAACTGCAGAGGTGTGGAAATTCAAGAATGGGGATGAGAGGGGCGGAGCTCTTACACTGCCGTCCTTCAGGCCGCTGAAGTATTCCTGTGCTTGGTGCTCCACACCAGCAGGAAGATTGGCGGGGCGGCTAGCTCTGGCTTTGATCAGAGCGTGATGCAACGCTGGAATGAAGGCGCTCAGATGTGGCATGACGGGGGGGAGGGACCACGAGGACTCTAGTGTGGAGGGGTCACATGGCGATGCTGCAGGTAAGAAAGGAAAAACAGTAGCAAACATTTCATTCATCATCTTTACAAACCCCTCAGGATGCACGCAGTTACCCGAACGGATTTACGCTTTTGACCCCTCCTCACTTTCTAAAAACACCAACTATGATGTGCAAGAAAAATGCGCCTTTAAAAAATTATTGCAGACGCGCCTGCAGCAGACGTGCCTGCAGCAGACGCGCCTGCAGCAGACGTGCCTGCAGCAGACGCGCCTGCAGCAGACGTGCCTGCAGCAGACGCGCCTGCAGCAGACGCGCCGCCAGCAGACGCGCCTGCAGCAGACGTGCCTGCAGCAGACGCGCCTGCAGCAGACGCGCCTGCACCAGACGCGCCTGCACAGATGCGCCTGCAACAGACGTGCCTGCAGCAGACGCGCCTTCAGCAGACGCGCCTGCAGCAGACACGCCTGCAGCAGACACGCATGCTGCCTCGATGCCGATTAAAATATGCAGCATAGATGTTTGATGTAGAAATACGTGTAACAGAAGCGCCACCAGCAGACTTGTGTGTTCTACACATTATTTTAGCAGAGATTTGTGCAACAGGTCTGTAAGCAGCACAGATCTGTGCCCCCCACCCTCCAGATTCGTTCTTCTTATATGAATATGAAAAGTGCTTTTTCTCCCACTCTGAGACCTGAGAGTGAATTCTGGTGAAGAAACACGGAGCGTGTCACTTACGGAGTTTAGCGACATCCCGGGATTCTTGGAAAACAAACAAGGCATGAAGACGCCTCTTCCAGTTCTCCCTTCTATCTGAAAACGCAGACATAGAAATGTCAATCACTCAACGCGGTGACATGAGAACAGGATTTAAAGACACATAAAAAGACACAGTAAGAAAAAGCTTCAAGTGGTCATTTTTTGGACCGTGGTCCTTCTTTCAAAAAGAAGAAGATCTGCATCTGCCGGTTCGGTCAAAGTGAGTCACTGTCTGAACTAAAGCATCATGTTTGTCCTCCAGACCAGCTGCAGGTTCAGACATTGTTCCATTTTATGAAGAGCCAATATCATATGAAGGATTTTTCAAATGTCTTTATCATAATGAATGCTATGCAAGTCTTTAATCATTGTTTTCCTGTTTCTCTTTATTCTAGTGTCTTCCTCAATTTTTCATCTATTTCAATTATTCAAATGTTCGGCTCTTTCCGCTTTTTCCAGCTGTGACTTTTGCTCCTTCAAATCTTTGAACTTTTCCAGATATTCCAGGATTTCTGCCTCCATTGAAATAAATGGGAAACCCTTGAAAACCATTCATTATAACGTCAACATACTTTGAGCTAGAGACGCCATTCAAACTACAAATTATTCACAGCACTTTAAACTGATTGCAGTTTTTTCAGATTTTTGAAATATGTTTCAGTTTTGGAAATATAAACTTTTAAACTTTGTGGTCATTTCATCTTTATAATGGTTTCAATGGGAGAGGCTTCCAACATTTTCACCAAAATTCCCCGTTATGGAGTTTCTTATTTTGGCATTCTGTCAGCTAGAGAAACCATTAAAACAGGAAAATGCTCACAAGGTTTTGGACTACAACATATTTCACTTTTGTAATTATGCAGTTTACAGTTTTTTCCCAAATGGACTTTAAACTTTGATAACTTTCCAACAATCTCCCTTGCTCCGGCGTGACGTCATTCGCTGTACCGCTGGATGGAGGAAGAAAGCCATCAGCTTTTATAAACAAAGCTCCCTCACGCCTAGAAAGTCAAATCAAGCCCAGTAAAAACATATTTATCAACGGAGGCATTTTTGTTGGCTTTTCAAAAATGTATTTTGTGTCAAGATGTTAGTTTTACTTTTCTTTGAAATCATCCCGGATGTCAGAGAGTCGCTGCAGCACTAAATGATCAAAGACAGTCCCGCCCACTGTACCTGGATGGTGGTGTCATGACAGGTGAGCTGTGGTGCACAGCTCCGCTGGTTCGATACCCGACTCTGGCATTTTTCATAAACACATCTGTTTTTTTGTTATTGTGTTTTTTCATTTTATTTATGGAAATTTATATATTTATAAATTTATATTTATTTATTTGATCATTTCTTTATTTTTTTTGGCCAATTTTTCCCCTTTAAGTTTCATTTTCATTCAACATTATAGCATCAACCCTTCATTTTCTTCTAAGTGCAGCTCCTTCTAGTTATAAAAATCATCATCCATCTCATTTGTTTGACGCGTTTCTCTGAACCACAGGTCGCCGTACATAAGATAGAAAACAACAAAGCAGCAGTAAAATCTCCAGAAGTTGGAGAAGGTGGTTTTTTCAAACTTCATAAAAAATAGTAAAGGCAGAAGCAGCTGTAAAAACGGCTGTAATGTAAAAAAAAACCTGGTTGGTAGCTGAGCAGACGTGTTTACTGGAGAAGATCCACAAAGAAAACAGATTTATCTTTGTTCATTAGTGACAAAACGGTTTCATTTAAGACGACGAGTCTGAAGAGCAAAGATCAGAGACAAACGTCTTCTCTGAGAACATTTCCACTCTATGTTCAGCAGTTCTGCGTTCTTTACATCTCCTGGGTTTTCTGACATCATCAGCTTCTGCATCGCCGTGGAAACACTGACAGTCTGTCAGTGTTGATGATGGTTTCTTCTGAAATCTAACCATTACACACAATAATATTTTCTTTAAGCTCTCCGGTGGTCACAGAAAAGCTGGTGTGGTACCTGCTGGCGCCGCCATCTGAACGCTGGACAGCAGCAGCAGAAAGCCTCTGTCTGGAAGCGGACTCACCAGAACCTGGAGGAGAACAGCAGCAGCTTCAAACAAAGAACTCCGACCCGCACGCCGGTCCTCTGGATGAGAGGAACCCAACGTCTCTGACACAACTTTTGAGTCAGAAGACTTGGAGATTTCCAATAATCTGTCATAGTAAGAAACGGTCAAGTTGTTCATCAGAACCGGGTCGACAGAACTCACCACTTTGTTAACCTCTAGTTCCCGAAGGAGCGCCGTCACGCTGGACGTTGAGCGGTTCCTGCTGGTCACCTCCAGCAGGCTGCAGTAAAAACCTTCGTTCACGACTGCGAGAGAGGAAACCAACGTTTACCTGCCGCAGATGAGAGGCGGGGCCACGCGTGCACACACCTGAACTCACCTTCTCTGCTGCCGCTGTACGAGTTATAGCACAGAACGCCAGAGGGCAGCATCCTGGTCACATGGTCAATCCTCAGCAAATTCCCAATTTGCAGCCTTTCTGGTCTGAAATCAGAAGAAAGATTTTACGATTTCTGCCAACAGACTAGAGCAGGTTTGAAAACGGTTTCTGCAGAAAAATAAAAAGGAGCTTTGGATGTTTTTTCCTCTCATGAGTTTCGTGTAAAGATCCAATAAAAAAATTGGGCGACATTATTATTATTATTAAAACGTGAAGGACGGTCAAGAAAAAGCTCAACGTCCATGCTGCTGTTTTTGGCTCCTTACTCACAGTCTGTGGGGCAGGAAGGGAGGCGAGCTGGACTGGAGGGAGATCTGCAGGAGAACCTGATCCTCCTTCACCAGATCTCCGGTCCACACGGTGAACTCAGAGGATTCTGGGAGCAGAAGAGGCAGTCAGGAGAGCCGCTCTGGTGCGACGGCGAGGCTTTGGAGGCGGCCGTCTGAGTGGACAGGAAACACTCACCTTCCTTCCTGTCAGAGGAGCGACTCGTCAACCTGCTGAAACATCGGAAAAACCATGAGGCTCCGCCTGAACTCCATGCAGACAATTCCATCGTAAAGATACGGTTATGACTTTTCCCTCTGTCGTTCCTTTTAAAAACCTCCACTCAGCTGTCGACATCCTGTCACCTCAAGCTTTGGTGTTTCTGGATCTCGTACCTGCTGGGGACTAGAGGGCTGCTGGGAGGCGGAGCATCTTTTCCTTTGACCTGGAAGAAGACCACGGCATGCGGACAGACGTGGCGAGGTCGAGGCCGCAGTTCATCGAAAGAATACTCATAAAAGTATTGCTGCAGAAACAAAGGACAGGGATTTCAGAGAGGATGCAGCTCCCGGTTGCTGCGTGTTCGCTACGTGTGTGCTGGATGTGTGTTGTGTTTGCTGCGTGTGCATTGAATGTTTAGTGAATGTTTGTTGCGTGTTAGTTGCATGTTTAGTGCATGTTCGCGCATGTTTTCTGCTTGCTCGATACATGTTTGCTGTGAGCGCATTGCGTGTGTGCCGCATGTTTTCTGCGTGTTCATTGCATGTTTGCTGCGTGTTTGTTGCATGTTTGCTGCGTGTTTACTCCGTATTCATTGCATGTTTAGTGCATGTTTGCGCGTGTTTTCTGCGTGTTCGATACATGTTTGCTGTGAGCGCGTTGCGTATATGCTGCATGTTTGCTGCGTGCTTGTTGCATGGTTGCTGTGAACGCGTTGCGTGCTTGTTTGATGTACGTGGCATGCTCGCTGCGTGTTCGTTGTATGTTTAGTGCATGTTTGCTGCCTGTTTGCGGCATGTCTACTGCTTGTTTACTGTGTGTTCGTTGCATGTTTAGTGAATGTTTGCTGCATACTCGCTGCGTGCTTGCTGGGTGTGTGATTGCTGGATTTATGTTGGATATTTGCTTTATGTTCCCTGCGTGTATGCTGCCTGTGGGTTGCATGTTTGCTGGATGTACGTTGCATGTTTGCTGCATGTTCACTGCATGTTTAGTGCATGTTCACTGCGTGTTTCCTGGATTTACGTTGCTGCGTGTTCGTTGCAAGTTTAGTGCATGTTTGTTGCATGCTCGCTGTGCGTTTGCTACATGTTTGTTGCATGTTTGCTGCGTGTTCACTGTGTGTTCTTTGCATGCCGTAAGCCGATTGTTTGCTGAGAGTTCGTTGCGTGCTTGCCGAGTGTTTGCTGCCTGTTTAATGCATGTTTGCTGCATGTTTGCTGCGTGTTCGTTGCATGTTTAGTGCATATTTGCTGGATGTATGTTGCATGATAGCTGTGCGTTTGCTGCATGTTCGTTGCATGTTTGCTGTATGTTTGCTGCGTGTGGGTTGCATATTTGCTGGATGTACGTTGCATGTTTGCTGTATGTTCGTTGCTTGTTTGTTGCATGCTCGCTGTGCATTTGCTGCATGTTCAATGCATATTTAGTGCATGTTTGCTACATGTTCGCTGCGTGTTTTCTGGATTTACGTTGCATGTTTGCTGCGTGTTTGTTGCATGTTTGCTGTATGTTTGCTGCATGTTTAGTGCATGTTTGCCCCGTGTTCACTGCGTGTTCTTTGCATGTTTAGTGCATGTTTTAGTGCATATTCGTTGCATGTTTGCCGCATGTTCGTTGCATGTTTGCCGCAAGTTCATTGCGTGCTCGTCAAGTGTTTGCTACGTGTTTGTTGCCTGTATGGGGAATGTTTGTTGCATGTTTAGTGCATGTTCGCTGCGCGTTTGTTGCATGTTTAGTGCGTTTACTGCTTCTTTAGATATTTACTGTGAGCGCGTTGCGTGTTTGCTGCATGTTTCGTGCATGTTTGCTGTGTGTTTGCTGCGTGTGTAGTGCGTGTTTGTTGCATGTTTAGTGTGTTACTGCTTCTTTAGATGTTTACTGTGAGAGCGTTGCATGTTTGCTGCATGTTCTTTGCATGTTTAGTGCATGTTTGCTGTATGTTTGCTGCGTGTGGGTTGCATATTTGCTGTATGCCGCTGCGTGTTTGCTGATTTTACGTTGCATGTTTGCTGCGTGTTCGTTGCATGTTTAGTGCATGTTTGCAGCATGTTCACTGTGTGTTCTTTGAATGTTCGTTGCATGTTTGCTGTGTGTTCGTTGCATGTTTAGTGCGTGTTTGTTGCATGTTTAGTGCGTGTTTACTGCTTGTTTAGATATTTACTGTGAGCGCGTTGCGTGTTTGCTACTTGTCCTTTAAATGTTTACTGCATGTTTGCTGTATTTTCGTTGCATGCTCGCTGTGTGTTTGCTGCATGTTCGTTGCATATTTAGTACACGTTTGCTACATGTTCGCTGCGTGTTTTCTGGATTTACGTTGCATGTATGCTGCGTGTTTGTTGCATGTTTGCCGCAAGTTCATTGCGTTCTCGCCAAGTGTTTGCTGCGTGTTTGTTGCCTGATTAATGCATGTTTGTTGCATTTTTAGTGCGTGTTTGTTGCATGTCTAGTGCGTTTACTGCTTCTTTAGATATTTACTGTGAGCACGTTGCGTGTTTGCTGCCTGTTCTTTGCATGTTTAGTGCATATTCGCACGAGCGTGTTGCGTATTTGTTGCGTGTTTGTTGCGTACTTGTTAGTGTTTCCTGCGTGTTCGCTTCGTTTTCGTTGCGTTTTTTGCTGCGTGTTCTTTGCGTGTTTGCTGCATTTTGGTTTTGTTTGCTGCATATGCGTTGCATGTCCTTTGCGTGTTCGCTCTGTGTCCGTTGCGTGTACACTGCATTTCCGTTGAGTGTTTGCTGCATGTTCGTTGCATGTTCATTGAATGTCTGCTGCGTTTTCGTTGCGGGTTTGCTGCGTGTTCGTTACATGTTCTTTGCGTGTTCACTGCATGTCTGTTGGGTGTTTACTTTGTTTGCTGCTTTTTCGTTGCGTGTCTGCTTTGTGTTTGTTGCATGTTTGATGCAGGCTTAGTTAATTTGCATGTTGGCTGTGAGCGCGTTCCGTGTTTGCTGCGTGTTTTCTTTCGTGCTCGCCGCGTGTTTCCTGCGTCTTGGTTAAGTGTTTGTTGCGTGTTTGCTACGTGCTTGCTGCGTGCTCGCTTCGTGTTTGTTGCATGTTTGCATTTTGGTTGCGTTTTTGCTGCGTGTTTGTTGCGTTTTTTTCTGCACATTCGTTGCGCGTTCGTTGCGTGTTATGTGTTTGTTGCGTGTCTGCTGCGTGTTCATTGCTTGTTTGCTGGGTGTTCTTTGTGTGTTTGCTACATGTTTGCTGCATGTTTGCTGTGTGTTCGTGTGTGTTTGCTGCTTGTTCGCTAAGTGCTTGCTGCTTGTTTGTTGCATGTTCGTTGCGTGCTTGCTGCGTGTTTGCTGCGTGTTTGTAGCGTGTTCGTTGTGTGCTTGCTGCGTGTTTGTTTTGTGTTCTTTGTGTGTTTGCTACATGTTTGCTGCATGTTTGCTGTGTGTTCATGTGTGTTTGCTGCTTGTTCGTTGCGTATCTGCTGCGTGTTTGTTGCATGTTTGCTGTGTGTTCATTGCTTGTTTGCTGGGTGTTCTTTGTGTGTTTGCTACATGTTTGCTGCTTGTTTGTTGCGTGTTTGTTGCGTGTTTGCTGCATGTTTGTTGCGTGTTTGTTGCGTGTTTGCTGCGTGTGCAGGTAAACGAGGGGTTTACCCTCCCATCAGGATTCAAACATGGTTGGGTTGAATGTTCGGATGCTTTTGTGCTAAATGCTGGTTCCGGGTTTTTAACAGAACCAAACTGGATTTCCTGCAGCCGCTCACCTGTGTGAGGTCATAGGCGCGAAAGCAGGTGAGCGAGGTAACTTTGC
This sequence comes from Oryzias sinensis, assembly GCA_037389245.1. Lineage (NCBI taxonomy): Eukaryota > Metazoa > Chordata > Actinopteri > Beloniformes > Adrianichthyidae > Oryzias > Oryzias sinensis. The sequence goes on from CM074493.1 coordinate 32,197,429, forward strand.
TGGCGTTCTTGGCAATGTGGGCGTCAAAGCGAGGTGTCGGGTCCAGAAGATTCTTCATGTTTTCGTAGATGCTCTTCACTTTTCCCTGCAAACACAGACGTTCAGACGAGCTTCAGACCAGAGGAAAGTGCAGCTTCATCCCCGTCTTCCACTAATCTGACCAGAAGAAAAAAATCAACGTCTGAACAAGAGGGACCAGAACCAAAGACGCCACTGGGTCTCCACAGACCCAAAGTCAGCGGAGCTGTTCAGAACCTGGCTTCCACTTTTCAGTCCAAATCCCACCATCAGAACCTGCGACAGGAGATTCGCCGCAGAACTCAGGCACAGAAATGAAAACAACAGCAGACAGAAATAAACGTGAGATTCTAAACGACCACAGAGCCGCCGTCCTGTCGGCGCGTCTGCGAGAAAGCGGCGTGCGGCTGCAGCGGATTCACCATCTCCGTGTGTAGTGGCAATGACCGTGTTTATGAATAATTCTCCTTTGGTCATGTGATAAGTTAAGACGTCATGTAGGCGCACCTGTGTTAGTGTGGTTTGATACGGAGAGGGAGCACAGGGCCGGGTATTTTCTGTTGACCGCTTTTATACTTGATTCTGAACTCTGCTTTGATGGATCGTATCACATGTGTCGTCTGTGGAAACGAGGAAGTGGAATAAATCACGATTCAAACAGAGTGGACTTCTTGGTCGTGTTTTTGTGGAGCGCGTCGCAAACAGAACCTGCCACAGCCTCTCCAGCCTGCAGCCGCTACCCCGTGTTTTAGAGAAGAAGAATCACAGCAGCTTTTGAATTTGTAGAAAAGAGACGACACAGAAAAGCTCCTGAGGGATTTGAACCCTCACACCCGCTCAGACATAAACAGACCCCTGGGGGCTCATTTACCTTCATCACTTTGAAGATGATGATCTCTCCTGTTGCTCCAGACGTGAAGGGACTCGTCTGCAGCAGATCCGAGTACTTGGACAGATACACACCTGAAAACACACGTCTGCTGTTAGAAAACACGATGATGCAATCGGAGCGGCACGGCGGCGATCCGAGAGTCCGGCAGCAGACGGAGAATCCTGTTGGTCTGAAGGTCCAAACCAGCTTTTCTCCACATGAAAATCAAACATTTGGATCCTTTTCATCTCCAGACGGAGCCGGAACCAAAGTATTTTCATAAATACATCAATCCTAAAGACTCACAGAGAAGCAGCTTTGATAAAACATTTTTCAAAACTTCACATGCATATTTGTCTTTGTTTGAACCTTCGTGTTCTGCTGCTTCCTCCATCAGCATCTGTGACATTCGTGTTTTTGTGACAACAGGAAGTCTTCCTTCGTGTCACGCTCAACATTTCGTCAGGATGAGACATGAAGGCGTCTTTTCGTCACATCGTATCCGTTAGATCAAACTAAACTGGGTATTTGGAGGAAGGAACCTCCAAAACCTCCAAGATTAAAGTGATCCAGAGCAGAAAAAGGTTCTGCTGGACTTTGTCCTCCGTTGGAAAAAGCCTGTTGGGCTCCAGGAGGAACATCTTCAGACGGATTTTCTACGTAAAGAAATGGGTCGGAAATTCTTTTTCCTTTTAGTGTTGAAAGTGTTTTTGTTGTCATCTGTGTCACAATCAGAGTGTTGATGCTGAGGAACTACAGCAGATCCAAAACCTCTGTGAACCTGAGGTTCTGTCAGAACCGAGCAGCATCCAGCACACGGACAGGAAGTTCTCTTTCAAAGTAAAAGTGCTTCCATGAGCAAACTAAGAAAGTTCCTGAAGAATGTCTGGAGTTCTGCATTAACCAGGTCCAGCTGTGTCTGGAGGGGGGGGGGGGCACGGGACGGTCCTACCTTTACTGGGGTTCCCCAGAAGCGTTGTCCCGCTGTGACCCACAGTCAGGCCCTTTTCACAGAGGAGGGGCAGCTGAGGAAGGAAGCAGAAACAGTCATGTCAGAACCAAAGCAGCGAGCAGGAAGCTTGACTCCACAGCAAAAGGTCGGCTGTCTAAAACATCCCATAATAAACAAAAGTAGCTCCTCCCACTGAAGGAAAAGAGCCTTCATTTTACCTCCTCAGAGTTTGCCAACAAGAAACAGTAGCTCTCCTCCAGCTCCTTCTCCGTCCTCCCCTCAGCCTTCATCTCCTTCCTCTTCTCCACAAACTGAAATGAGAAACACCTCCATGGGTCCCCTGTTCTCCCTGAACGGCCCCCCAGCTCTGACGCGTCCTAAAGGGAGGCCCGAAGACCTCCACTCTGCTCCCGCCTCACCTCCTTCTCCAGCAGCTCGCTGTGCACGAGCCGAGGCCTGCTGTAGGTGAAGCGGCCGGCGGAGTTTGGCTGGATGTAGCTGCAGGTGAGGATGCTCTTCACGTCCTCGTACTCTCTGGACTCCATGGAGACGGGCTGGAACAGAGCTGAAGCCGGACACGCCAGTCAGACGCTTCACCACAGCCGTGTGTTTACCAATGTGACAAAAAGGTTTTTATGTATTTTAAATGACTGTCTATTGTACATGTATATTCTATTAATGTATTTAATTCAATGCTTTGCACTTTTAGGTTGACGATTTAAACAGCTGTCCGGGGACTACAGAGGAAAAATGGCCTTTGGGCTAAATCTGACACATTGCAGCCATGCTGTTATTATGCACCGTCCCTGTGAAATAAACGAATACATAAATAAAAAGACGGAGGAATGGAGGTCTGAAACCAGCCTGGACCTCAGAGGAGAACATCGCAGGAAAAAGGTTCCTGATGGAACAGCTGGATCCCAGAACGTCAGAGATCCGGTCAGGAGTCTGCAGCGACCCCTCCCTGAGAGGAGGAGGCCCCTCCCTGAGAGGAGGAGGCCCCTCACTGAGAGGAGGACGCCCCTCACTGAGAGGAGGTGGCCCCTCACTTAGAGGAGGTGGCCCCTCACTTAGAGGAGGAGGCCCCTCCCTGAGAGGAGGACGCCCCTCACTTAGAGGAGGAGGCCCCTCACTTAGAGGAGGAGGCCCCTCACTGAGAGGAGGAGGCCCCTCACTGAGAGGAGGAGGCCCCTCACTTAGAGGAGGAGGCCCCTCACTGAGAGGAGGACGCCCCTCACTGAGAGGAGGACGCCCCTCACTGAGAGGAGGTGGCCCCTCACTTAGAGGAGGAGGCCCCTCACTTAGAGGAGGAGGCCCCTCCCTGAGAGGAGGACGCCCCTCACTTAGAGGAGGAGGCCCCTCACTGAGAGGAGGAGGCCCCTCACTTAGAGGAGGAGGCCCCTCACTGAGAGGAGGAGGCCCCTCACTTAGAGGAGGACGCCCCTCACTGAGAGGAGGTGGCCCCTCACTGAGAGGAGGACGCCCCTCACTTAGAGGAGGAGGCCCCTCACTGAGAGGAGGAGGCCCCTCACTTAGAGGAGGAGGCCCCTCACTGAGAGGAGGAGGCCCCTCCCTCTGAAGGAGAACAAGGAGTCTCCTCTGATGACCAAAGCTCATCATCAATTAGACATTCTGAGATCTAAGCACCATAGGGGGCGGGAACCAGGAAAAGCCGGTGGGACCTTCCTCAGAACAACCCCAGACGGGGGGTGGGGTGGGGGTCCCTCTAGGGGGGGGGGCTCAGCTGGCATCACTAACAGAGGTGGTTTCACTAATTTGCTTTCTAAAACAGAACAGTGAGGGACTCTCCTCAGGTTCAGGACCTCACACACTCAGTGGGTCGGCCCGTAACCCTCGTGCTATCCTATGACCCCCCCCCCTTCCATTGAGGTGTTCTCCCTACCATGACAAAGGTGGATAAAGGTGGAAAGATTTCATGTAATCCATGGACACCAGTGAAGATCACAAATCATTGAAGAAAAAGGTTCAGAGCACTGTCTAGTGGGTCTAGGTGACCCCACTGTCTAGTGGGTCTAGATGACCCCACTCCCAACATTAAAGTACCTAGGATAGAACAAGGTTTACGGAAGTCCACAAGTGATGTCACCAAAATAAAAGCATGAACATGTCGGCAGCTTTTGATGTTTTTCCTGAACAACCGAGAAAAAAGCTTCAGCTGAATCCAGAACCAACATCCACTTCAGACCAGAACCAACAGGTTCTGCAGGAACTGCTGCAGCTCCCATAAGTCAACCATAACAGCAAATGCTGGTGTGAAAACGGTGACCGGGTCCGGTGTGCAACCTTCAGCCTAACGGTAACGGTATTCTTTCCCCGTCATGAACGGACAGAGCAGAGTGCAGCCCCCCGGATCAGCCTCAGGGAGCAGAACGGTGAGACCATCCGTCACCAACCGGAGACCCAAACCGTTACTGAGAACGGATGCCCGGAAGGGTCAAAGGTCAGACCTCAGTTTGTGAGAAGTGTTGAGACCACCTAAAGACCCCCGCCCACTGCGTTTCCACACCACAGAAGGGTGTTCTCTCTCTGCCCGGAACCAGAACCGAACCAACGTCCACCTGTCAACGTAAACAGGACGGAGGCGGTTCCGCTCCCACCTCGCTGCTCCTTCGTTTTCCTCGGAATCTGGAACTTCTTGGGCTCCATCGGCATGTGTCTCTGGTGCACCACCTGCGGCGCGGAGTTCCTCCTCTCCGCCCGCCGGGCCGCCGCGCTCAGCCCGCCCGCCGGAAGAAGATGCGCTTCCCGGGAAAACGGAGCGTTGACCGCCTCGCCATCTTGCAGGCCGTTAGCCCCGAGGAGCTCCGAGGAGGACACCTTCCTCGGACGGCACGCCTCCCTCCGGACGGCGCCGTCGTCCATGGTGGGATTTGAACCACCGCCCGACGAGTCTCCTAAGGGTCACTCCGCCGCCGTTGGTCGGGACGGTCGAACCCCGCTTGACGCCGCCGTTACCCGCTGCGCCGGAGAACAAACCAACACACGACCCGCGCCATGCTTCTTCCTGCAAGCAGAGCTCTTCTTCACCGGGAGTCCAGGCAGCTGAGCTAACGGGGTTGTACTGCCATCTTCTGGGTTCGAGCGCGCGCGTCCGTCCGTCCGTCCGTCGGTGCCTCTGCTCTCAGTGGAAAAACGAGCAAACGGTAGAGACGCCGGAAAACTCCGAAGACGAGGGTTGGGAAACGGAATTACCATGCGGGCAAAAGCAAACGATTCCCGGTTAACATCAGGAACCTCCATGAAGACCCGTCCACTGTCATTTTAATAATTTAACAATAAAGTTGTTTTAATAATTCCATCAAATTACAGCGACACTTTAAAATCCTCCGTAAAAATAGCATATTATTCCTCCCCCATTTGCAGCATAATGGTATAATCCATGAAAACTGCGGAAGTGAGACAGTGTTTTCAAAATAAAGGTATTTAAAATCCAAGCTTGTTTCTAAATTGACCGGAAGTTGAAATGGTGAACTAAAGAAACTAAACGTACAAGCTGGTACAATGTTTGCTAAATCAATTTGAATATTATTTTGAGCGAAATGACGAGTAAAGAATACAAATCTTGAAAAGTGAAAAAAGTGCTTACTTTTAAAAACTTCATTTAATAAAATGCTCTGTTTTGTAAATGAGGATGCTTCAGACCAATGCAGTCGTATCGGTTGTTTTCTTACATTCATTTTCAATTTCTAACAGCTGTGTTGGCAGAACGATGAGTTCTGGATGATCTGTAACTGAAACTCCTCAGAGGTTCTTTGCTATAAAATGATTGTTAGTTTAATCAGCTTTTCACAAAAACTCCTGAAGGAGCTGCACGGTTGGTCACCAGTTCTCCGCCACCTTTACCCTGAAAACTGGAGTGCCACAAGGCTGCGTGCTGAGCCCCATCCTCTTCATTTATGCCTGCAGAAGCTAATGTCCCGTCTTTTGTGGACACTAAAACATGGAGATCTGATGATGGTGGATGACTGCCTCCATACATTTGTCCCTTAATCAGAAGAAGTGTGGAATCTCACTCCTCTGATCTAAAGATGGTTGTTTCTGTTCCATTTGCTGCACAGAGCTGGGAAAAAGCCTTAGTCCACTCTGCTCCTCCTGCTTGGAATGTGCTGCAGAAAGACTGGAAACTAACTGAACTGGTATCTTTAAATGTTTTTAAGAACAAGCTCAAAGCATCAGAGACTGGTTTGAGTGACTTTAAATGTATTTTTTGTATTGAAATGTGCCTCTGGGCCAGGACTCCCCTGGAAAAGAGGTTTTTGATCTCAATTGGACTTTTGGATGCCATGGGACCATTTCTCAATGGGACTTTCCTGGATAAATAAATGGTTAAATAATAAAAAAAAAGACTGAAACACAAATCAAGAGTCTTTCTCAATACTATTCACTATTTATAAAGCACCAAATCAGAACTTGGGCTGTAAAAAGGCCCCCACACTAAAGAAGACAAAACTAAATTGAACTAGAAATTGTAATCCAAATTAATCCAGATTAACTCACAATCCAGTTCATTCTAGTCTGAACTGCAGTTTAATGACACTTCATGTAGGAAAACCAACAGAAGTGGATCAGATTTTGCTTCAATTTGTACTTTATAATTGTGTCCTGATGGAGGAAGTCCAGACTGCAGGAATCACTAAATCAATGTCAGCTTTTACCTCCAAGCTTCAGACTAAACTACATGTTAAATGTTCTTCAACCCATTGAGGTTTCTCTCCTTTGAAAGACAGTTTTGGAGCCAGCAGACACTCATGTTTGGGGTCACAGACACTCACCTGAATGTCAGGCAGACAAAGGCCTTCCAGGTGTTCAACACTGAAGTTTAGGATCAAATACTAAAAGCTGACAAACCGTAAATTCAGTGAAATAAAGAAATGCCCCAAGACAAAACTGAGGTGACAGTTGATAAATGATGAGAACATCCACTTTGTAATTGAAAATCTTTATTTTCTCTGCAGTCTCATCAGTTTATGACCTGGGTCTCTCCTTTTTGCCCTTGTAGAGCGCCAGCAGAGACACGTTGGCCACTTTGACCACCTTGAAACGAACTCCGGGAATGTCACCCACAGCGTGACCCTTCCGCCCGAAACCGGCCACCAGAACCTCGTCGTTTTCCTGCAGGAACATAGGAGGGGATTCCCGATGACCCACAGTGTCTTCTCTACGCTACAATGCACAGCAGCAAGCAGGAAACGCTCTTGACGCGAATGCTAGAGGGTCAGAATAGGTAGGGATCTGTTCTGCAGGAGAACTGAACCGAGCACCTGCGTCAGACCGACTGCATGTAAAAGAGCAAACAGCCGTTTACCTCGATGAAGTTGAGGCAACCATCGTTTGGGACGAAGGCTGTGATCTTCTTGCCGTTTTTGATGAGCTGAACTCTCACACACTTCCTGATGGCAGAGTTGGGCTGCTTGGCTTCCACTCCACTGGAGAAATGAGAGATCATTACTTCAGTGCGCACATTTACAGAAAGAAAAACCTTGTGAGAGCTTGGCTGCTAAAGAACTGCATGATCTAATGTTTGGAAATTGCAACAGCTCATTACAAATCATGAACGGCTTTAGGGAAATGCAAACAGCCAGGATTTTCTAAACAAAGATTTTTCTTGAGGTTTTAAGGTAAGAATTTGGTCCAAATACAAACGGAGAATAGCCGTGAAATTTAAACGGCGGCCAGGGATACTGATCATCTCCCAATCATACCAACTAGTGACCACAACTCACACTTTCTCCAGGACGATGCCCTTGGCGTGAGAAGCTCCTCCGAAGGGGTTGGCCTTCAGGGCGGTGCCCAGGTGGGCCTTCTTGTATTGTTTGTCATGCCATTTCTGCTCACGGCGGTGATTGCGCAGTTTCCTGGCAGTACGCAGACCACGACACTTCCCTAAAAAAGAGGCGAATAAAACAGTATCATTAAGGCAAACATCCAAAGAAATTAATTTGCTGAAAACTCAACATAAACATCAGATTTGCTAAAAAGAAAACCGTTTTCAAATGAAATTTCTGTTAAACATCTTTCAAAAAGTTGCATTTAAATTTTAAAATATGAATGTTATGTTTCATCAGGTAGTTTCTCTTTTAATCAAATTAACAAAGGTACATCTTCTGATTGGCACCTTTAGTGTCGTCCAGACTTCACTAGTCAATAACTTATTTCAGACTAATCTGAATACTGATGCATTAAACCAAAATGAGAGAAAATTACAACCACTAACGGTCGTCCCACCACATAAATGTGAATAAAAACTATTATAAAGAGAGAAAATTGCACTTTTTTCAGCCATTTGTGCATCAATTATAGAAACTGCATTTCTAGTTGAATGAAGGCATCAATTCCAACAGATGGAGTTTCTGAAGGTCTGATGATGCAAAGTAAGTTAAACATCAAATAAAAGACGAACAAAACAAAATAATGTCAAACGCAAATATTACCAGCAACATTTGCAAACATGTCGCAATACTAACTTAGTTAACTAAACGTCTATTTACTTTTATGACTTTAGAGCTAAATGCCTGAAGGAGCGTTTTCATACAGAAGGTTGATGCTGATGTGATAAAAGGTCCAGAAGAGTCCGAACAGCAACGTTTCCATGCCTGCAAACTAAAGTTTGGCCTTTCCGAACAACCGGACGTAACTAAAACAGCCCGTTTGAATTGGGTAGAAGCAAATTAATACAGTCTTGACGATAAAACAGTATGTTGTTCTCACCAGAACAACATTTCGTAAACCCGTCGCCGCTAACGCGCTGCTGCCATTCCCGCAAAGTATGGCGGCTCCACGTTGTGGACAATATGAGAAGCGTAAACGAGCAAATCTCTCTTCAAACCTAACATTTCACTCATCATTTTACACCTAAATGTGCTTACGCGTGTTCAACGAGCGTTCAGGGGAGAAAACGGGCCGAAAGTAGCCACATAAGCGCGTATTACAGATGAAAAGTCAGACTCACCCATGACTGCGAAACGAGCTGGGATGGAAAGGAAGGACCCAGCATGCACCGCGGCAAAGACTGCTCTGAGGACCCGGAACTATAGGCATCCACGAACTCGCCTGAATAAAATTTCAAAATGTAATTATTGCTCTATAGAATGAATAAATTAAAAAAAACACGCAACTTCGACACGTAGCTGTGTCTTTACATGTCGATTTTAATTTTGACTTCCACCTATAAACCGAGAGACTCACGATTTTGAACTGTAATCCAGCTATGTAATTCAATTCAATTCAATTTGAACAACTTTGACTTATCCCCTAGAGACAATTCTTTCAAGAAAAAACAGAAAAAAATACATAATCACACAGACGCACGAATAAATAAACAACTATAATAATATTAATTATATCATTTAAACTTTTATATTCAATACTTCAATACTCCTTATAATAAAAGAACAAGGCCGTCTTTTTGTACTGTTACAGGTTAAATGGCTGCGGCTGCTGCATCACCTCTTTGTTTGTTGCTCAATCATTCTCCTCCATCCAAACCTTCATCTCCTCCTCACTCACTCCGACTGTCCTCATGCATTCATCAACCTGCTGGTGTTAAAGCATGATATGGTTCCATGGAGAAATCATCGTCTGAAATGAACTATTCTAACGTGATCTGAGTAAAGAAATAATCCAAATTAAAGTAAGCAAAGGTTTAAAGGTGCTGCACTTTTACAACCATGATTGAACTTTTGGAACACTCCCCTGCTTTTCTGCATGCCTATCTCACGATCTGTTCCTCTGATGGATTCATTTCTGATCCATCCCGATCCCTCCCAGAAAACTGGACATCTCTGCCCTTAGACCCTCCTTCGCGGTTAGGGAAAATAATGAATAATTTGTGTCTTCTTCATGATTTCTTTTTTTATCATTACAAAGAACAAAAATCCAATATATTGACACTAAAATTGTTATCACTATGCATTTATTTGTTTCTTTATTAATAAATGTAAACCTTCCTGCTGAGATAAACGGGAGCTGAAGAGAAAGAACCACGAATTAAACAAAAGCGTCTGGTTCAGTCCTTCAAAAATGTTAAATACATTTTTCCTCTGATTGGGCAGTTTTGTGATCATTCTAATTTTCCAATGTCGTTAAAGATGATCTGTGTAATCATCATTTATGGACGTTTAGTATTTGTATTTGTACCTGTTGACATGAGGAAACATCACATTTAATCAGAGGGTGGGGCTTCATCAACCACTTCATCCCTTCCCTTCCCCGATTGGCCGATCCTTGAGTCGAGTGTATAGACGGTGGGCCGATCTAAGTAGATTATGATGTGAAGGGATGAGAGGAAGTGTGTGTGTCACACTGTGGTCACCACAGCGATGGCTTCTCCGTGGAAATGCCTGTGCATGCTCCTCCTGCATCTGCAGCCGTCCTCCTGCCTCCATCTCCCGCCTGCTGACAGGTACACGACGCAGACGACTGACTTTACCGCCCTGATCAGTGCTGGGGCTGCTTTCTGCTACCGCTCTAATCTTTGACTGTTGACCCATGTAGATCCAGCAGCTGTTTCCACAGCCTCAATCCTGTCAGGAGCTTTGCACTCAGACTTTAACGTTCAGATCTGTGTATTTGTCTTAATGAAGAAGGAAGCAGCACCATCTGTTGTGTGAACACATGTTTGTGGTGGTCCTGTTGTCCTGCATTTGTGTTTTTTTGGATCAGAGTCTCTCTGCAGAACAGAATGAAACAGAGATGCTGATGAACTGCAGGGTGATCTCTGAACTCAGCCAAAGGGATTCAGGGGCTGACCGGTCTGTCAGTGGCTGGTAAAGCCCCAGGATGAGGGAACGTCAGCGGAACCTTTTCCAGGGTGCTTTTCGTCCCCAGCGTGTGACCCCCGTTTCCCTGTGACCCCCTCATGCTGGTTACAGTTCCTGTTTGCTGCTGACAGCACTCCGTTAACATACGTTAGAGAGCAGACAGACTATTCTATTGGTCTTTGTGCCGCTCACCTTCCTGCAGTTTGGATCAAACCTCTAAATCAGGTCACAGATTTGTGCTTAAACACTGTGGGTGGGGGGTGGGGGGTCCCTCTCCTTTGGTATTCTCCCTTAGCTCGTGCTCTTCATCCTCATATGTGACATTCAGCTGATTGTTTTGATTGAATAAAATATATTCCTGGCTCTGTCCTGCAGACAAACATCAGTCTGTTCATATTCAAAATTATTTATCAAAGTTCATGAAAAGCAGCCATATTAGGAGTCAGAGGCTCTGATGCAGAGACCGGAGGCAGAGCTGGAGGCAGCAGAGATGAAGATGCTGAGGTCCTCTGTGAGTCCAGGATGGATCAGGAATGAATCCATCACAATAACAGATCATTGATGATCTGGAGATCCATGAGGGAAGCAGATGGAGACGTCTGGGAGGAGGAGCTGAGACCAAAGAGGAGGTTCATGGATGAGGAGGAGAGAGGAGGATGCAGAGCAGAGGGTTAGGTGGATGTAGATGATTTACTGAGGGGAACCCTGAAGGGAGCGGCCCTTTCCCACATGGCATTTATACTTTTTAATTCTGAATTCACTGATGGGAACATTAGAAAGGTATTATTTTGATTTATGGCTGTTTAGTGAGTCTTCCTGTTTGTGTTTCTGCAACAGTCTGATCTTGATTGAGAGATGTGTTCATGTGTGTTCTTTTCTGTTAAAAAGAGGTTTGAGGGTAAAGTTTACAGTTACAAAGGGTTAATAAAATCCCTGTTTGGCCTGTTTTATCGCTGGGTGTCGGCGGCTGCAGAAGTTAGTTGCTGTATAAAGAGAATAAATGATTTGTGCATATTTTTGCTGACAGTCTTTTCTCTTGGTTGTCGTCTGGAGACCCCGCTGTGCTCCTGAATGAAAAGGACTTCCCAAACAATTGCAGGACAGCCGTCATGTCTGATTTGCTGTCAGGTCGGCTCACCGCCTGACACACATTTGATGCGGCGTCTTGTTCCAGTAATCCTCTTTGTTCCTGCTGCTTTTAGCTGCCTGAACGCTCCACATCAACCAGGCCGAAGCGGCTCCAACACGTCAGAGCATCTCTGCTCGCTGTCCTCCTCTTGTGAGGAGAAAAGGACAGAATTCAGGTCGAAGCATTCGTTCTCAACAGAACCAGCACAATGACATTTGAGTTACATTTTGACTGTGGAAGATTCCGTTTGTATTTTCTGCTTAAACTTTCACAAACTCGCCAAAATCCTGCATCCTCCAAAACCTCTTCAAGCAGACCCACCTGCTCTGATTCGTTTTGCAAAAATAGCAAATCTTTGACTGTGGTTAGTTTAACTTCCGGTTTTTGTCATCCGTCATTCAGTTTGAACTGGTGGCTGATTTGAATGGTCTTTTACATCACATAAAGATGAGTGAGGCGTCCAGGTGTGGGGGGGAGTAGATGTCTGCAGGCTTTTAGTGAAGGTTTAAGAAGAGCAGAAATCTTCTTTTGGCTGAGAGCCTCTCCATCTTTCCTATAATCTGTGGGCACTCGTGACGATTATATAATCTCTGAGCTGGAGCAGAAGATCAGCTGGACCTGGTTTTTGGCTGCAATCGCTCAGCATTCGATGGTTTTTCAGTCTGGATTTCTGCTTCATTTAGTGGCATCAAACATAGACGGGAATCAAACCTTTAATATTTGCTCATCTACAAACAGCAAAAAGCCTCATTCTTTCAAACACAAACCTAATCATCCAGTGACAGAAGATCAGCTTTTTATTTCCGTGATTTTACCCGGGAAACAGCAGAAATACCACGTAATAATACGTCAATCTAGATAATTCCAGGGCGATTTTTCTGATCATCATCTGTTTGAGACTTTATGCCTAGATGCCATTAAGTAGCAACACCCCCAGCCTGTGGAACAGCGGGCACTCCGTGAGTTTGATTCCAAGTCCAATCACAGTTCATGTGTGTCAGAAAGAGGATCCACGGTAAAACTTTACCACCTGGTTCATTTCCTCTCCAAACATGTGGAGCACATCCATGATTATGGGGAGCAGACATAACATGTGCCTGACATTACAAAATCCTACAAGAACAGAGAGCATTGTGTTTTTTTTTCCCTTACATGAACTGAGCATTCATAAAACCAGGGAGCCGATTGTTCTGCTTTTATAACAAAAAAGGGTTTCAGCTGGATGTGACAACTGGTGGAAGTGTCCAGAGTTTCTGCCCAGATTAGAGATAAAATTAGGAATTAGGACTCGAGACTTCAGCTGCACTCGAAGGGATTTACGTCTCAATCAATCAAACTTTAGTTATGTAGCACTTTTCATATAACAGCATAACACAAAGGGCTTTACATTAAAACAAAACTAAATAAATAATATAAAAACAAGCATGCAAGTGAAAATATAGGGACCCCCCCCTAGACACAACCCTCCACCCCTTTCACACCTCCCACCCCCTAACGAGACAATGAGAAATTGGCTGAGCGCAAAAACAGAATGTTTGTTTTTGGAAACGCTAATAATCTGGACCTCCCTCTCCGTCAATAGCTGCACAGCCAGCCAAATGCAGCATCACAGGTGGGGGCCAGCCTCACCACGGGTGGGGACCCCCTCCTGTGATGGTTAAAAGACCAGAGCCAGAATGTGAGGAAACAGTTTTTTTTCTAAATAGGACTGTAAATAGGAAAATTTCGGTTCGTACCTACAGCTTCCTGCACACAGAAACGAATAAATAATGACTCAGAGACAGGTACTTATCTTTTTGTGAAAGTTTTACTTCGTACAAACAGCACAGACATTTTGTACGAAGGGGACAGACAGATGAACATGATGCGTTCAAAGTCTGAACACCGAAGCTCAGGAAGATGGGCTTGGTATAAGAACCCTGCATTTGCATATTCAGATGATCATACGCTGGACAAGGATGTGAAAAACACGCCCACGGGTTGCTGCAGGCGAGGTGCTCCAAGGCCAAGAGCACACACAGAAAGAAAAAGGGAGTGTGGGAAGAAACTTGTGAGAAATTAGTTTGCTGTGCTGATCTGATTAGATTGTTATTTGAAGTTCTGCCCTCCAGCTCAGAGAATCACAGACATGCTTTAAAAAACTCAATGAACAGGTGAATCCTGGAATTAATCTTCTCCAGCTGCTTTGTTTGAGAGAACACTTGTTGTAGAGCAGATGGAAGTTTATGCGGCAAAAGCAGATTTGAATCACGTGTCTCATCTTGCATCTGTCTGGTTCTGCAAACGTTACTCAGAGGCAGCAGAGACTAACATGCACTTCTGAACTGCATGCATGACCTTCCCCTCCAGCATGCGGGGGCATGGATTTACCATGAGAGAACTGCAGAAATATGTGATCCTTTTGGATATTTCATGTGAATCTTTTGGGAAATTCAGTTTGCTGGACTCAGATCCATCATTCAGTTAGTGAACCGCACAAACATCCACCCAGACTATAGTTATCAGCAAGTCTAGACGCTTATCTGTTGTTGTTTTTGAAATACCTTTGAATTAAATGAAATAAAACTTAATCAAAAAAAGGGGTACAGTAAACAGATTTCTAGTTAAGATGAATGGAAAGAAACTCACCTGATACTGGTGTGTCTCCAAGATTTCAGTCGTTCATTAATCTGGATCAGGTTTCCTTTAGGAATTTTGATAATTTGACATTTTTCCACCAAATTACATGTTTTTCTGATGTTGTGAATGCTTAGATGGATGGATGATGGATGGATGGATGGATGGATGATGGATGGATGGATGATGGATGGATGGATGGATGGATGGATGATGGATGGATGGATGGATGGATGGATGGATGATGGATGGATGGATGGATGGGTGGATGGATGGATGGATGGATAGATAGATGGATGGATGAATGGATGGATAGATGCAGGCGGCCGTGGTGCAGCGGTAGGGCGGTCAACCCATGATCGTAAAATTGCAGGTTCGATTCCGCCTTGCATGCCCATGTGTCCTTGGGCAAGACACTGAACCCCACCTTGCCTCTGGTGGGAGGTTGGCGCCGTGTGTTCGGCAGCGGAGCCGCCATCAGTTTGTGAATGGGACTGTGACTGTAAAGTGCTTTGGGCCTTCGAAAGAGGGTAGAAAGCGCTTTATAAGTATACGCCATTTACCATTTTAGATGGATGGATGGATAATGAATAAGTGGATTGATTGAGTGATGGATGAATGGATGGATGTTGGGATAGATAAACAGATGGATGGATGTGAGAACAGGCGGTGAAGCATCTGGAAGCTGCAGGGACAAACAGGTCAACGAACATTTTTCAACATTTTACGAAGCAACACAAAGGAGATTGAAACTTTAAAAAAGAACAGACCTCCGTTTAGTCCTTCAGATGTGATCCACCCCAAAATCAGCCTCATACTGCTGAAAATATGACATTGAATTAGTCCTTAATGCAAGAGAAAAGACAAATATGAAACACATAAATGACATCACCAGCAGACCTGTTGTTGGCTATTTTCTTCCACAGAGTTTGACGTGGGTTGAAGACCGACAGTGAGGGTTTTATGTGCCAGACTGAACACACTGGTCAGACACTAATCCAGTGGGTCACTGGCTGGGTTGGCAGACTCACCAGATGAACTCTGCACTGGTTTCCTGCTGTCGTCTGTCCTGATGCCTTAAATTCAAACACTGTCGCTTCTCGATTTTTTGAATCTGTGGCGACCGTTGAAAAACCAAACACCTGGAATATTTACTTTGGATGGTTTGAGTTTAAAATGACAAGAACTTTTTAGCTTGAAATGTGAAATAGAGGTTAACTTCAGTTTACACTTCTCTTTATTTATGTCTGCATTTATTTGACTAATAGATAAGGCATTATTTTAACATTGACTCCTGAGTCAGATTTAAAGACTTAAAAAAAGTCATAAATTAGAATAAAAGTACAGTCGTTTATAACCAAACGTTTATGCTTGTTGGTTTTTGTTAGCGTATATTTTTTCCCAATTATCTCGGACAAACGCTGCAAAAATGAAAAATGCGACCGAAACTTTGATGAACTGTTAGCTTTAAAAAGAATCCCAGAAGAATGTTTGGACTGAAGGTCGTTTTAGAAGCCATCTTCAATACTGGAAAACAGACAAACTGGTATTTAAATGAGGGGAGATCTTAAAGGTGGGATTGAAAGACTTAATTGGGAAGCATTCAACCGTAAATCCTGAACAGTCAGACGTCTTTGGCGGCTGGGCTCTGGGCCGGGGACATCTTGCATCCACGTGATGACCTCGGACCGAGTGAAGAGACCCCAGAGCCCGGACGCTGACTTCATTGAATTCAAAGGCAGGGACTTGATTGTCATTGGCTGTGAAGAAATTAAGCACTTCAGCTATTGGCTCAGAGTGGAGACCAACTGATGATGTGAGGAGTGATGAATAAACTCCCAGCATGCCTGAGATGAGGTGGAGCTTCCTTATTGAAATTTTGCCAAAGCTTCACTGACGCATCTGTTTTTTTCTGTTTTCAGCTTTGTTTTGCCTGTTGATGGTAAGACATGTCCATCCAACCATCCATCCATCCATCCATCCATCAATTTATCCATCTATCCCTACATTCATCCATCCATCCATCCACCCATCATTGTGTCTATCCCTTCATGCAACCAACCACTAACCATCCACCAAACCGGCACATCCATGCATCCAACCACCCACGCATCCATCAAACAAATCACCCAATGACCAACCCACTAATCCCTCCATCCTACCCACAATCTAGCCACCTATACATCCATGTATCAGCCGTCATCATCGATTTCAAGATGAACATAAACTCTCAAAGCCCATTAGAAGTATCCTCATCACACACATGCCTACTCGCCACATTGAAGCAAGGACTGTTGTCTGAAGGCTGATTTTCAAAAATGATCATGTTTCCTTTCTTATCCAGATAGAAGGGTGAGTGCACTGATGGAGGACGACGCTCTGGTATGTTTTTTAAGTCAGCCATAATTCTATTCAACTCCAGGATTGTTGGTGCTGCTCCTTCACTGTGTGCTCGTGCTTCTCTTCAGCATCATGTCTGGTCCTCACCTGTGTTGCCGAGGAAACTGCTTCAGATGAGTGGAGCTGCAGCCCCCCTCTCCCCGCTGAAGGTTGGAACCCCACATGAATGACAGGCTGGTCTTCAGCCCTGCTCCTCAGAAGCCCAGCAGTTTTCTCTGCCAGTTAACTGGATCTGTTCACTCCAGAGACCGACTGATCTGGTCTTCAGCAGTTGTGAACAAATGCTCTTATTAAGAAAAATGGGGGGGGGTGGACTTGCTTCCAACTTTCAGCTGTTCGAAATGATTATTGATAAATGGGTGCTAGCTAAATATGTGGGTGGATGATTGGATGGATGGATGCTCGCAGGTGTCCGCACCATGACGGTGAGAGTTGGGGCGGAGACAAAGAGGGTTTCAGGTATTTATTGTGCACAAACAGAACGGAGCAAACCAAGGCGACAGCTGACATCAACAGGGCACTGCAACACAAAGGAAACACAAACACACAACAGCACTCAAGTTACAACAGGTGAAATGCCCCAAGGTACCATTTACCAACTAAAGCAACCCCAGCAACTCGAGCCTGATTAGATGGATGGATTGGTTGTTTGATTCTTGTTTGAATGTAGGGATAGGTGGATGAATGGATGGATGGATGGGTGGAGGGATGAATGGATGGATGGATGGATGAATGGATTGATGGATGGGTGGATGGATGAATGGATGGATGAATGGATCGGTTGTTTGATTCATGGATGGATGAATGGATGGATGAATGGATGGATGGATGGGTGGATGGGTGGGTGGATGGATGGATGGATGGATGGATGAATGGATGGATGGATGGATGAATGGATGGATGGATGGATGGATGAATGGATGGATGGATGGATGGATGGATGGATGGATGGACGGATGGGTGGATGGGTGGGTGGATGGATGGATGAATGGATGGATGGATGGATGGATGGATGGATGGATGGATGGATGGATGGATGGATGAATGGATGGATGGGAGAGGAGTCCACAAGAGTTGTGAGTCTTGTGAACAGGTAGACTTTTAGCTGTGTTAGCGACAAAGTCAGAGAAGCCAGACTGAGATGGTTTGAACATGTTCAGAGGAGGGATAGTGGATACATTGGTAGAAGGATGTTGGAGATGGAGCTGCCTGGCAGGAGGGCAAGAGGACGGCCAAAGAGGAGATATATGGATATCTTAACAGAGGACATGTAGTTGGCTAATGTTAGGGTAGAAGATGTCCATGATAGAGTGAGGTGGAAAAGGAGGATTGGCTGTGGCGACCCCTGATGGGAAAAGCCGAAAGAGAAAGAAGAAGCGATGCTTTATAATATAGACGCTTTATCAATCCCAAAGGAAATTCAAAAGCGGCCAGTTGCTTACATCCACCACACACAAAATAAACAAGAAAACGAATAAAGCCATAAAACAATTTATATTTAAACCTATTCATCAGAATAGTAAAAATATTAAAGAATATAATAAATGGATGTATGGATGGGTGTCTGGACAGATGTATTTCAAAGAGCGTTCCAGAAATGAGTTTGTTGGAAGACAATTCATTTTAATGTAAATCAAAGTGCTTTAGCTTTACCGTCTATTTCTATCCTTCTGTGACTAGAAAAACAAATCTTAATATCTAGAAAATGTAGTATTTACTGTTTTACCTTCATCATCCATCTCTCTATCAATTCTACTGTTTTTTCCTCTTCATATCTAACATTGACCCAAAGCCAATAAAATGTCTGTTTTATTTGTAGATTTTCTCCAACGGGGAGCCGTGTGTTCTGTTCCACGCCCGGAAACTGTCTCTGCGCTATGAGAAGCACAAACAGCTGGACCTGACGGAACGAGCCTTTTCTTCACAGAAACCAGTAGACGTCAGCCGGTCTGTGTGCCGCCAGGACAAAGCCACGTAGGTCCAGCCGTCTGCTTGCCCTCGTGGTTCCTACCATCCCGGTCCTTCTAGAGGTTCCATGCAAACGTCAGCTGCATGTGAAGACGCCGTCTGCCTTTGTTTTGCAGGCTGGTGATGGCGTTTGGAGATGTGGAGGGTCTGAGAGACCTCTCCATCAGGTCAGTGTTACGGTTCAGATTGGTTAAACTGATTTCAAAAGTCCAGTCAAGAACAAAGAAGTCTAAAAAAAGAACCCTAAACAAAGAAAAACTGAGATGGTCTTAAGATCAAAGTATAAGAAGCTTTATTGAGACAATAGATGCAGTAAACAGAGAAGTGAAACAATGTTCCTCCTGCACCAGATCTTGGTCTATTGACTGTATATGAGAGCTGGACCGAGTAGCCCCTCCCCCCTGGCGTTCCAAACAGGAAGTGGTTCCGAGAAGCCAATATCCCGTAAACTTCAATAGAGAACAAAAAACAGCTGTTCCTCTGTCGTTCTATTGGTCAGAAGAACCGTTCTGGATCTGATACCTTTTTAACATTTTCTTTCTAATCTTCTTTTTTTTCATATTTTCTTTCATATTTTTTTATTATCAGTAATAAACTGGCCAATCAGGTAAAAGCCTGTGGTGCCCGCTGGCCCCCACCTCCAACATTTGAAATGTGTGACTGATTCCCCCGGGCCTGCTTTCAGTGGTTGTCATAGAAACGTTGACTCAAACAGACTCGTTCTTCTCACTTCTCACTGATCAAATGGCGGCGTCCGTAGAGTGGAAAAATGGAGACTGAATTGGCTTTATGCTGCTGGAGGTTTGTCATTTTCTATGGATGACATCACTGTTTGCTCAGTCCAGTTCTCTTATATAGTCAACGGGTTCTTCTCAGAACAGAACTCCTCAGAAGGTTGTGCGTGGATCCAGTCCGGCTCGGTTCTTCATTGAGATTCCTCTTTGTCTGAGGGAGGAACCTGCTCAACAGTGAGGTTTTGTGAGACTGAAGCTTGTGGATCAAATGTCTGTGACAGAGGGACGAGAAACTCCATTTCCCATCATCCTTTGCACATCTCTCTGATATAGAGCAAGGCGAGGAAACATGGATTTCCTTCAGTGGAGTTTCTTCTCACTGAGCTGATCTACACGGTCGTGTTTTACGTTTTAGACAGAAAGTCAGCACATCTTTTAGTTATTTTTCCCTAAACAGAACAAATCGTTCTGAAGGAGAACTTTAAGGTGATGCATTTACTAAAGAGAATGAGAACAAACAGAAAAATCAGCCAGAGAACAGAAGACCTCAGCAGGTTTCCTCTCTGCAAACGTCTGGTTAAGTCTCTGGAAGTTCAAGCCAAGCTCTTTGAGGACTCCATGAGTGACTTCCATACCAGTGACTCGGGTCTCCATCCATGCAGACAGCTGCGATGGATTTAATGTAAAAGAACAGAATAAGACAGCCCACCATAACAGATGGGAAAATCTCCAAGATCCCGCTCAGAGCAAAGCAACTATGTTTGGGTAAATGGATGGATTGTTGGATGATTGGATGGATGCATGCTTTTCCTCCAACTGCTTGACTTTTGGGGGCAGTGAACTCCCCCGTCAGGCCTTTTTTCTTTTAAACATATGTTGCACTAACGGCCGTCTGCTTTCACTTGGTCAGGTTGCAGCTCTCCAACACTTTCTACGAGTCTTCGGGTCAGTGGTGGTTCTCGGTGGACAGCGTCCTGCTCATCTACAACTCCTCAGAGGAAGCTTTGTTTAACGCCAGCGATGTCTACGCTCCGGCGTCCTCCTCGTACCGATGCCCTCATGTCAGCAGCCTGCAGCGATACAGCGGCTTGCTGCTACCCAGCACTGACCACGCTCGCCGCTGGTCCATCACCTTCATCGACTTCCAGGTACTCTTTGGCTGCCGTTTTGCTCGGTGTAAAGATGAGCGAGTAAACCTAATTTGAAGCCTTCACTGATCTGTGTAGATCCAGGCGTTCAACGTCAGCTCTGGGAGATTTTCCCCAGCGAGCGACTGCACCACCATCCTGACACCAGCCATCCTGATGGGCCTCATCAGCTCCCTGATCCTGCTGCTGGTGCTGGCATACGCCCTACACATGGTCATTCACCTGAAACACATCGAGCACGACGACAATCACAAGGCTGACATGTACTTTCCCCAAAGCACAGAACAGCTGGAGCACTGCTGTGACGAGAACACGACTGAGAAGAATGCCATTTAAATGGAGCAGAACGAAATACTCCACTATCTTGATGTTTCTGGTCTGATGTTCTTCCAGCTCAGGATCTTGATTTTTTTTATTTAAAAAAAAAAAAAATATTTCTAGTCTTTTGTAATCTGTCAACATCAGTTTCTTTACAACACCCTAAATAATATCACAAAATAAAAACTAAATATTTGAAAAACGTGTCTTCTCTGAATTATGACCTCTCTTTATACTCAGTTTTAATGGTTTTTACTCCATGTTTTAAATAAAGTAATACATTTGTTGAAGCTTAAACCTTTCCGAACTTTTCAACACATTAGTTTGGTGAAAGGCTAGGTCTCACTCAAAGTCCTGATTTATCCAATTTAGATGTGCAAGGTTATGATTTGATTTAATATAAGGTTTTATTCAATTTGAAAACTTTAAGTTACACTCCAAACCAGTTTTGTATTGAGTAAAATGATAAATTATTGATAAATTAACAGAAAATATAATTCTGATGACGTCTCATGAAGTTCATTTCTAATAGATTTTTTTTAAAGTTCAGTAAAAAAAAAAAGGCAGAAGAGACTACTTGTAATTCCAGTTGTGTCCTGATGGTGGCTCTGTTGTTGTCAGCAACAGCTGATCATCCAGAATGTAAGCAGAAGAAGAAACTTCTGCCGCTCTGAGGAACGCGTGACCTCAAAAAACGGACGTTTTTCCCATGAACGCGCTTTTAAAGCCTAATTTTAAGCCGGAATAGTCTTTTCGTTTAAAAGTACAGAAGTTGGACTGAAACAAAGTCATGTTTGTGCGGTTTTTTGTCAGTTAGCATCTCGTGGTTAGCATCCGGCTAACGCCGCTGCGGTTCACCTGGACAGAGTCACACCTTTACCGGGCAGGTTCGAGGACTTCATGTCCGGTCACCTGTCCGCTGCCGTCGCTCTGTTCCGTCGCTGCCTCCCCCCTCCCGTGTCGAGGACTCTGTCAGGAGCCCGCCGTCTATTCGGCGGAATGGAACCGGTGATCGTGAGGAGCCTTCCCGGGGAGCCGAAGCTCACCATCTCCTTCTGCCTGAACGGCAGCCACCGGAACATGCTGCGGGACCAGGACGAGGCGCTGGGGAAGGTCCTCACCAGGATCTCCAGCTCCACCGCCAAGAGCCTCCTCAAGCAGACGAAGAAGTCCAGGAAGAGCCGCGGTGAGCCGCCGGGCGAGGCTGCGGCGCCCGCGGCGGTGAGGCTGCTCTGCGGCGGCGAGGAAGTACCGGAAACGGTCCCCAACTCGGAGGCGTGGCGGGACGGAGCCGTACTGCAGGTGGGAGACGTGACGTTCACCGTGCACCGGAACCCCCCCACCCTCACCACGGCGGAGCTGCCGCTGTCGCTGCTCTCCGGCTTTCCGGTCTGCCCCAAACTGGAGGTGGAGTTTGCAAACCTGCAGGACAGCGAGTTCACGTGGTTCCGAGAGAACCCACCGAGTACGAGGTAACGAGTAACGCGTTACTGATGCACGAGACCAGAACTGGTTAGTTAGTGTGGAGGCCGGTTCTGGCTCATCACCCCACCAGAAGAAGCTTAGAGGAACCGAGCAGCAGAAGAATGTAGGAGAAGCTGCAGGTGGATGCACCAGAGGTGTGGGTGTGCGCGCGCGCGTGCGTGTGGCGCGTGTCTTTGTGAAGATAAACACTGAGAGTCTTGATTGCAGAAACCTCCCACAGACCAGAACCAAAGTGCTGTTTTCTGCTCCTTTCAGCTCTGCAGACGGTCCGGATCTGGACTCATCCTGGACTCGGGTGGGTTCTGCGCGTGTCCACGTTCCCTCCAACCAGGACATTGGCTGTAGGCTCAAACTGAGGTGCACACCCAAAGAGGGGGCGCGCAGCGGCCCGGCCAAAGAGCTGGTCTCCGTTTCGGCTGTGGAGGCGGGACCCGGAGTTTGTACTTTTGACGGCCGCCACGCGTACACGGCCAAGGAGGCGGCGTGGCCGGCGGTGAGGGTGGTGTCCTACAACATTCTGGCAGACATCTACGCTCAGACAGAACTGTCCAAGACGGTTCTGTACCCGTACTGCGCCCCGTACGCTCTTCAGCTGGACTACAGGCAGAACCTGGTGAAGAAGGAGCTGGCGGGATACAACGCCGACATCCTCTGCCTGCAGGAGGTGGACAAAGGTGAAGGACGCTCCTGAGCAGTTTCTGGCTTTTTTGCTGAATGAAGATGATTTAAATCTGATCCAGAATCAGCCAGGTGAGAGGAAGGTCTGACGAACGCCACGCAGCTCTGAGCCGTCGAGCTCAGAACAGAAGAAAGTTCTCTCCTTTCCTTCATCCTGATTCTCAGAAATGTCGATAGACGTGAGAACTTGTGCCATCAGAACCACCTGGAACCAAGACCCAGATGTGAAGCTGCTCACAGCGGCTGCAGTAGAGCAGACTTGGTGTCCTCTCCGTTTCTGCTGAAGCGGATTTCATCAGACAAATCCAGTTCCATCCTCCATCGATGCCTTTGGACCGCTGCAGTCCGACAGAAGGTCATGTGATCTTTATCATCTGCGTTTTTCCCTGCAGGAGTGTTTGCCGACAGTCTGAGTCCTGCTCTGGACGCCTTCGGTCTGGACGGCGTGTTCAGGATCAAAGAGAAGCAGCACGAAGGGCTGGCGACGTTCTACCGCAGGTTTGGCCTCATCTGGAGTCAGAAACCTGTTTTTCTGAGATAGTTTTTTTGGTGTAAGCTAATGAAAGTCACCAAACTCACCCCAGCTGACAATGCTGAGGCTGAGATGCTTTGCCTAAATCCTGCTTCCTGGTGACAAACTGTGCGACACGTCTCAGGATGACGACTGTTTCTTCACCTCCTCTCTGGCTGGACGTCCGTTCGGACATCAGGCTGTTGACCTGCTGTTGATTTTTCTAAAAAAACCAAACGGATGTGATTGTATGAGTTTAGTTCAAACCCCACTTCTTGTTTTGGGTTTCAGGTCAAAGTTTCAGCTGCTGAGCAGCCATGACATCATGCTCAGCCAAGCGCTGACCTCTGACCCCCTGCACTCTGAGCTTCTGCAGAGGATTTCTGGGAATGTGGCGCTGAAGGAGAAGGTCCTGCAGAGGTCCACCTCCCTGCAGGTGCTCCCGCTCTCCTGCACAGCGTTGTGACGAGCTCCAACGGGCTGCCGGTTCATCCCCACATGCGTGTAACGGGTGTTTTCTGCAGGTGACTGTGCTGGAGGACCGCTTCAGAGCGGACAGGAAGCTGATCGTGGCCAACACTCACCTGTACTGGCATCCTAAAGGTAAAACCACTGGTGCTCTGAATGAAGTCCCCGCCACGCCGGCGCCTGGAATTCACTTCCGTTTATTTTGAAGGAGGGAACGTTCGCCTGGTCCAAGTGGGAGTGGCCCTGCGGCATTTGAGTCACGTGATGGACACGGTTGCACCGGGAGCCCCTCTTCTCTTCTGCGGCGACTTCAACTCCATGCCAGACTCTGGTAAATCCTGGAGCCGTTAGGCGTGAGGCTCCGAGGCCGTGCTGGGGGGGCTGACAGCGTTTTGTGCCTCAGGTCTGTTCCAGCTGCTCAGCGAGGGGTCGGTCCCTGAGCAGCATCCGGACTGGAGCGGCATGGGTCCAGAGGAGTCCTGCAGCATGGAGCTGACCTCTCCGTTCCCGCCGCTGCTGAGCGCCTGCGGACAGCCCGCCTACACCAACTACGTGGGGGGGTTCCACGGCTGCTTGGACTACGTCTTCATTCAGCCGCAGAGCATGAAGGTACCGAGGATCCACAGACACCTCCTCATCCCGGACGGGGCTCGTGTGACCTCTGCCAAAAGTCTGGAACCAGTAGTCGTTTGAAACGGAAGCCATGGGTTTACCCGTAACCATGGTAACGGTTCCACTGAACAGCTTTTCACTAAAGGATTTTTTGAGTTTCAATTCTTCATGTCGACATTCTGCTTCAAAACAGAACTCCACTCTTCACAGCCAGAAATCCGGTGTTATTCAGCTCAGTGGCCTAGAGGCGGAGTGGGTGCCCTCACAATGTAATGTTTTGGGTTTGAACCCTCAGTCGGGTCGCACCTTCAGTAATAAAGGATTTAGGGGCGGGGTGTAAGCTGCTACATGCTTTCTGAGCGTGACTGCAGCTCTGGAGTTGACACATTTACACGCTCAGGTGTGTGAGGGCTAACAGACAGGACTTTACCTTTGCAGGTGGAGCAGGTGATTCCTCTGCCCAGCCACCAGGAGGTGACGGCCTATGAGGCCCTGCCCAGCTTGGCTCACCCCTCCGACCACATCGCCCTGGTTTGTGACCTCCTCTGGGCTCCTTGACCTCTGGCCTCTGCCATACCTTCATCCTACAAATAAAAGAAACCTGTCCCTGAATCGTCTTCTTTGTCTTTAGGGGCAGAGATTGAAATGTATGCAATTAATGCTGATTCCCAATATTTTAGTCTAAATGAATATTTAGGAAAAATGCAGAGAAATTGTAACAGCTGCTTATGGATCTGTCCTTAAATTTCTAATAAAAGTATTAATTTATAAAACATTTCAGGGCGATATGTATCATAAATATGTTTCTTCTGGCCAAATCTGCTACTGGGTCTTTAAATAAAGTTCCAGGCTTTTATCATTTACAAATAAATTATTTAAAAATCAGACAATGTGATTTTCTGGATTATTTTCTCATTTTGTCTCTCATAGTTGAGGTTTACCTATGATGAAAATGACACGCCTCTCTCATCTATTTAAGTGGGAGAACTTGCACAATTGGTGGCTGACTGAATAGTTGTTAGCCCCGCAGTATATAGATTCCTGATCGTATCTGATATCGGATTGTTTATCTGATAGATATCGGATCGTTTTGTTTGGATAATTACTTGAAAAGTTTTGAATCATCTCATTTTCATTTCAACAAACTTCAAGCCGGGTCTTAAATCTGCAACTCTGGAGCCACGTGTGGCTCTTTGAAGAAGAAACTGAATAGTTTGTTAGGTTTGTGGTTTAGGCCCAGATTTATTTATTTAAACACGAGGAGAAGCGCTCAGGAGACTCAATCTCGTTTTATTTACATTGAATTAGTAAATCAAGAGGTCGTGTTTGGTTTTCTTCTCCTTCAAAATGCAGAAAGGTTGATTAGTTGAATGGGTTTAAAGCACATATTCTTACCTTCTGCTGCACAGCAAGGTCTAGCTGCTATTCAGAGACAAGTAGATGATTTAATTAGAATCATAACTGTGAGTAATTTTGCTGCAGCAGGAGGATTTTATTGGAGTATTGTGTATAAAGGAACTTGTATGTATTACTGTAAAACGTTAGAAAAAAGAAGAAGCTAAAGTTATCTATTGAAAGTATAACACTTTTATAATGTCCATCCATCCATCTTCCTCTGCTTATCCGGGACCGGGTCGCGGGGGCAGCAGTCTGAGCAGAGATGCCCAGACTTCCCTCACCCCAGCCACTTCCTCCAGCTCCTCTGGGGGGACCCCGAGACGTTCCCAGGCCAGCCGAGAGATGTAGTCTCTCCAGCGTGTCCTGGGTCTTCCCCGGGGCCTCTGCCCAGTGGGACATGCCCGGAACACCTCTCCAGGGAGGCCTCCAGGAGGCATCCGGACTAGATGCCCGAGCCACCTCAACTGGCACCTCTGGATGTGGAGGAGAAGTGATTCTACTCTGAGCTCTCCGCGGGTGACCGAGCTTCTCACCCTATCTCTAAGGGAGCGCCCCGCCCCCCTACGGAGGAAGCTCATTTCAGCCGCTTGTATTCGGGACCTCGTTCTTTCGGTCATGACCCATAGCTCATGACCATCGGTGAGTACTGGAACTTAGATCGACCGGTAAATTGAGAGCTTTGCTTTTCGGCTCAGCTCTCTCTTCACCATAACGGACCGATAGAGCGACCGCATAACTAAGGACGCCGCTCCGATCCGCCTGTCAATCTCACGCTCCGATCTTCCCTCACTCGTGAACAATACCCCAAGGTATTTAAACTCCTCCAACTGGGGCAGGGACACTCCACCCACCGAGAGATGGCAAACTACCTTTGTCCGCTCCAGATTTAGCGGTGCTGACCCTCATCCCAGCCGCTTCACACTCGGCCGCAAACCGCCCCAATGCACGCTGGAGGTCCCGGTTCGATGAAGCCAACAGGACAACATCATCTGCAAAAAGCAGAGAGGAAATCCTGTGGTCCCCAAACCAGATCCCTTCCGGCCCCTGGCTGCGCTGTCCATAAAAACTATGAACAGAACCGGTGATAAAGGGCAGCCCTGCCGGAGTCCAACGTGGACCGGTACACAGGTATTACTTACTGCCGGCTATGCGGACCAAGCTCCTACTCCGGTCATACAGAGACCGGACAGCCCTCAGTAAGGCTCCCTGGACCCCATACTCCCAGAGCACCCCCCACAGGATGCCACGGGGGACGCGGTCGAACGCCTTCTCCAAATCCACAAAACACATATGGACTGGATGAGCGAACTCCCACAAACCCTCCAGCACCCTAGATAGGGTGTAGAGCTGGTCCACTGTTCCACGACCGGGACGGAAACCGCACTGTTGTTCCTGAATCCGAGGTTCGACTATCGGACGGACTCTCCTCTCCAGTACCCTGGCATAGACTTTCCCAGGGAGGCTGAGGAGTGTTATTCCCCTATGGTTGGAACACACCCTCCGGTCCCCCTTCTTAAAGAGGGGAACCACCACACTGGTCTGCCAGTCCAGTGGTACGGTTCCCGACTGCCACGCGATGCTGCAGAGACGTGTCAGCCAAGACACTCCCACAGCATCCAGAGACTTGAGGTGCTCAGGGCGGACTTCATCCACCCCCGGGGCCTTGCCACCAAGGAGCTCATTGACTACCTCAGTGACTTCAGCCCGGGTAATAGACAGCCCCACCCCAAAGTCCTCATTCTCCACTTCTTCAAAAGAAGGCGTGTCAGTGGGGTTGAGGAGATCCTCGAAGTACTCCTTCCACCGCCCGACAATGTCCCCAGTCGAAGTCCACAGCTCCCCACCTGCACTGAAAACGGTGCCTGTGGAGAACTGCTTTCCCCTCCTGAGTCGTCGGATGGTTTGCCAGAATTTCTTCTAGGCCAACCGATAGTCCTTCTCCATGGCCTCACCGAACTCCTCCCAGGACCGAGTTTTCGCCTCCGCAACAGTCCGGGCCGCAGCTTGCTTAGACTGCCGGTACCTGTCAGCTGCCTCTGGAGTCCCGCAGGCCAGCCAGGCTTGGTAGGACTCCTTCTTCAGCTTGACGGCATCCCTTACTTCCGGTGTCCACCACCGGGTTCTGGGGTTACCGCCGCGACAGGCACCAGAGACCTTGCGACCACAGCTCTGAGCAGCAGCAGAGACAATGGAGGTGGAAAACATGGTCCACTCGGACTCAATGTCCCCAACCTCCGTCGGTACCTGTTTGAAGTTCTCCCGGATGTGGGAGTTAAAGACTTCCCTGACAGAGGGCTCAGCCAGACGTTCCCAGCAGACCCTCACAGTACGTTTGGGTCTTCCAAGTCTTTCCGGCCTCCTTCCCCGCCAGCGAATCCAACTCACCACCAGGTAGTGATCGGTGGACAGCTCCGCCCCTCTCTTCACCCGAGTGTCCAAGACACAGGGCCGAAGGTCGCCCGAAACAACTACAAAGTCGATCATTGACCTCCTGCCTAGGGCGTCCTGATGCCAGGTGTATTGATGGACACCCTTGTGCTCGAACATGGTGTTCGTTATGGACAAACTATGACGAGCACAGAAGTCCAATAACAAAACACCACTCGGGTTCAGATCAGGGGGGCGTTCCTACCAATCACACCCCTCCAGGTGCCACTGTCATTGCCCACGTGGGCATTGAAGTCCCCCAGGAAGACAATGGAGTCCCCCGTTGGGGCACTTTCCAGTACCCCTTCGAGAGACACCAAGAAGGCCTGGTACTCCGAACTCCTGTTCGGCCCATAAGCCGAAACCACAGTTAGAGACCTGTCCCCCACCCGGAGGCGGAGGGACATGACCCTCTCGTCCACCGGGGCGAACTCCAACACTTGGCGGCTGAGCTGGGGGCTCACGAGTAAGCCCACGCCAGCCCGCCGCCTCTCACCTTGGGCAACTCCAGAGTGGTAGAGAGTCCAACCCCTCTCTAAGGACTGAGTTTCAGAGCCCCGGCTATGTGTGGAGGTGAGCTCGACTATATCTAGACGGTATCTCTCAACCTCTCGCACCAGCTCAGGCTCCTTCCCTCCCAGAGAGGTGACATTCCATGTCCCAAAAGCCAGGTTCCATGATCGGGGTTTGGGCCGCCGAGGCACCCGCCCTCGACTGCCACCCAAACCACATTGCACTGGCCCCTTTTGAGGTCTCCTACAGGTGGTGGGCCCATGGGAGAGTTGTCCTACGTCGCTCCTTCGGGCTGTGCCCGACCGGGGCCCGTGGGAAGAGCCCCGGCCACCAGGCGCTCGCCTGCGAGTCCCGACCCTGGGCCTGGCTCCAGAGCGGGGCCCCGGTGACGCCAATCCGGGCGACGTAATCGGGTCCTTGTTGTTTCTATTCATCAGGGGTTTCTGAACCGCTCTTTGTCTGGCTCGTCACCCAGGACCTGTCTGCCATGGGAGACCCTACCGGGGGGCTTAAGCCCCAGACAGCTTAGCTCCTGGGATCACCCGAGCTCTCAAACTCCCCCACCACGTTAAGGTGGCGGTTCACGGGGGAGACTTTTATAATTTATTTTTTGTAAATAAATAAGAGTTACTTATAAAGTCAGGCGAACATTTTAGGGCATTTTTGGCGACTTTTACTTTGAAGGATTGAACCGGATATGGCGTGGCCCACTGACGCTCATTCACGCCACGCGCTAAACCGGAAGCCAAACAAGGAATTCAAACAATCCTACGTGTCACTACGGGTGAGAGGATCCTCCGCGCTACCCGGGAAGTCCGCCGCGCAGAGATTTGTAAGTTTCCTTCAAGTTTCTCCTCGGGAACATTTTAACCGGAACCGGTTCTCCTCTGGAACGTTAGCTAGAACATTAGCTGGAGAAGCTAACGAGAGGAGAACATCAGAGTTTGAAGGAGGTCACATGACCAGACTCCTGACAGCTCCTCAGCCTTCAGGCTCAGCTCCCGAGAGAAGCCGAGCTGGTGGGTCTGAAGACCCCGAGGTTCTCCGTCCAGCGGAAGTTGGTTCCGACAAACTTCTGTTCATGAAGGAGATCATGATCCAAGACAGGAGGAGCTCCACTGTTCGGAGGTTCGATTCCTGGGAGTTTGAATGATGGGAGGATGATCAGACCTTTAAAAGCATCACAGTAATAATGATCAAAGTTGATTTAGTGAATCAGTGCAAACGTCTGATCGTGTTTGGATCCTCCACCTGCTGACAGGTGGGTGGAGGTTTGAGGCAGAAGATCAGATCAGACTGGATCATATCAGATCAGACCTTCTTCTTTAGACTTGAATAGGAAAAACTGAGACGCTCCTCTGGAACAGATCTGAGGATTAAGTTTTGTGTCCAGCAAAGACAAAGCAGTAAAACTGGTTTAGTGGAAGGCAGGTACAGGTGCGCACCTGTACCTGGATGACATCATCCAGGTACAGGTGCGCACCTGGATGCCGTCAGAGACCATCGTCATCCACAGACGTGACTGTTGTTTCAGTGCCTTGTATTGCTGGGTTCTGCTCTGAAGAACACGTGGCTAAATGTTGTTTAGTTGTTGGCGTCACATTTCTCTCTGATCTCTGCTGCAGAAACATGAAGGCTCTGATTCTGGTTGGGGGGTACGGGACCCGGCTGCGACCGCTCACCCTCAGCGTCCCCAAACCGCTGGTGGAGTTCTGCAACAAACCCATCCTGCTGCACCAGGTGGAGGCGCTGGTCAAGGTGAGGCGGGGGAGGGCGGCGCCGGTGCCAGGTCACCTCAGCACTTTATTGACCGGTCACGGTGTGTTTGCAGGCCGGAGTCAACCATGTGATCCTGGCTGTGAGCTACATGTCGGAGCTGCTGGAGAGGGAGATGAGAGTCCAGGAGCAGAGGGTGAGTGACACGCTGACAGGCCAAAACGGTGACACGCCCACACGCCGACACGCCAACAGACCATCCAGAACAATACAGAAGTTAAAGACGTTGAACTTGAATTGAAATCAGATCTTAACATTTAGATTGTCTGACATTCAGAGTCAGAACCAAAGTGTTGAGTCTTCTCCACTTTTTGTTCTCCTCAGCTCGGGATCCGGATCTCTTTGTCCCACGAGACGGAGCCTCTGGGAACCGGTGAGTCTCCTCGCTTCAGACTCTACGCTCTGGAAACTGTTTGCACCTCAACCTTGACATTTTTCTATTTTCTATTTAAAAAACAACATTAGATGAGTGTAAACGTCCACAGACATCCAGGCATGTTTCATGTGAAATCTTCTTGACATGAAACATGAGAGCTTTTCAGATCAGAATCAGTTTAATGTGAGCAAACACTTTGACTTCAGGGTTGAAGCACCTCCAAAATGGAAAATGGCTAGACCTGCAGTTCCTCAAATAACCTCTGGGGAACTCGTTCCACTGGCCGGTCATGTCAGTAATTATCAAGCTTGTAGGTTTCTAATCTGCTCACAGAGACGCGACTGATTCCACCTGAGAACATCGCAGCACAACACAACAGAAACCTTTGAGTTCATTCTGCATTTTCATTAGAGGCTTAACTAATGTTCACGATTCATCAATCTAAGATCAGTGTTTTAAGTGAAAGGTCCAAAAGGTTCTAGCAGAAAGCTTACCTTTGGTTCTGTGCGTGCTCTCTCAGCCGGGCCGCTGGCGTTGGCTCGAGAGCTGCTGAACGTCGACGACGAGCCGTTCTTCGTCCTCAACTCGGACGTCATCTGCGACTTTCCCTTCCAAGATCTGCTGCAGTTCCACCGGAACCACGGCAAGGAGGGAACCATCGTGGTGAGAACCCCGACCTCTACCTTTGACCTCAAAGGGCTGTCTGCCGTTTGGCAAACTGCACCCTGGGAAATGAGGACTTTGGCCTGTCAGAACTCAAGATGTTGGCTTCCATAACAATGAGAATGGAAAAGATCTGAGTTCTTTGAAGAGGAACCCTTCCTCCTCAGATGTTAAAGACTCTCAGATCTAAATGTTTCCTCGCCGCTTCAATCCTCCAGAGTTCCTGACGCTCTCGCGTGTCTTCAGGTGACACGGGTGGAGGAGCCGTCCAAATACGGCGTGGTGGTGTTTGAGGCGGAAAGCGGGAAGATCCATCGCTTCGTGGAGAAACCGCAGGTCTTTGTCTCCAATAAGATCAACGCTGGCATGTACATCTTCAATCCCAGCATGCTCAGCAGGATCCAGGTACGGGTGGCAGCGTCTTCTGTGTTTCCATAGCAGCAGGAAATGCAGTGTCGTCTGCAAATAACTGGGACTGCTTTCTCCGTCTGCGCAGCTGAGACCAACATCCATCGAGAAGGAAATCTTCCCGGTCATGGCGGAGGAGAGCCAGCTGTTCGCCATGGAGCTGCAGGGTAACTGTTCTGCACCACGCCGTTGCTATCCGTACACCGACACCGAGGTCATGATGGTTCCTCAAGGTGTCCACCTGTCTGTCAGCTGATGGTTCAGGTGACACTTTCCTGATTGGTTAACATCTCAGTGACTCTGGTTAAAGGACTTTCTGCTCAGACTTTGACCAAATTCTGCGGTTTTACTGTGGTTCTAACTGAAGTTAGTAGTTTTTACTTTTGCTCTAAAAAATGTTAAATAATAAAAAAATGAAAAATAATTGAAGCTCACTATGTCTTTACACTGGTCCATCGTTTATCGCACCTAAAGTTGCGTTCTAAAATAACCGCCATAGAAGAAATGAGCATTCCTTTATTTTTGACTAATATTCTAGATGTTTTAAGCCTGTAAAGCTCCTCACTAAACACTTCTCTCTTCTGTCATTCTATTGGTCAGAAGAACCGTTTTTAACATCTTCTTCATAATTCTCATTTATTTTCATGAATTATTTTCTGTAGTCAAAGTGATTCAAGTTATAAACTGACCAATCAAATGCCTCAGTAGAAGTAGGAGGAGCCTGCTGACCACACGTCCAACATTTCAAATGTTTGACAGGTGTGGCCCGTTTTCAGGTGGAAGGGGTGTGGCCTTCCAACAGCCCCCCTCCTGATTGATGAGTGGTTGCCATAGAAACCATGACTCAGACCAACTCGGACTGCTGACTGAGGGAGTGGCGACTGAATTGACTTCAGTTGGTTGGAGCTGGAAGTAAAGCGTTTTGGGCTGATGGCATCACACTCTGTGATACAGGCGACGGTCATGGTCACTCCCATCAGTCTGACCGTTTTCAGCAGACTCCTGGCCAGGAAAACCACGTGGAGGAGTGTTTTCTTGAAGTGACGTGGTCCTGCTCTGAGAACAGGAATCTCTTCCTTTAGAGAAGTTTGAGTGGATCTAGAGAACAACGGTTTTTCTGTTTTCTGTCATTAAACATGTTCAGATAGATGTTTAGGATGAGCGTCATAAATGTTATCCAGAGATTTTGATGGCGCTGCTCTGGTCTCTGCAGCTCACGCCTCCGTCAGACGTAAGTGTTGTCTCTCTCCTCACATCCACTCTCCTGTAGTCGTGGTTTGTAGAGAAGCCCCAACCGCCTTAGAACGACGCCCAGCAGTCACTTCCTGTTCTGTCATTCGTGTTCCGGCCCAAATGTCAGGAGGATCTGTTGGTGCTTCTCTGGACCTGTTCTCAGTGGAACAGGGACCAATAGCAGCCAGATCCTAAGAACCTGGACTCCTGATTGGACCGTGCAGCTTTTGTTCCCGTGCAGTCACCAGCTTCATCCTTCCTTTCACCCCCTCCTGCTTGTCCTGAGCCGGGTCTCAGGGACAGAGATCCTCACCTTCTCCCCCACCAAACCTCCAGTTCTGCCGGGGGAGATGTTCACCTCAACCGGCTCCTCTCAGTGAGGAGGAGCAGCAGCTCTACTCCCGGCTGCTCGTTTAGAAGACACTGCTGTGATGGTGTTGGGGGTTGTTTCCATGGTAACCGGCTGTCCTCCGCAGGTTTCTGGATGGACATCGGTCAGCCCAAAGACTTCCTGACGGGGATGTGCATGTACCTGCAGTCGCTGAGGCAGCACGCTCCCGACAGGCTGCACACGGGGCCCGGTTTCCTTGGCAACGTCTTGGTGGTGAGTCCCGCTCCATGTCGCTTCCCGGGAAACCAGTGCCTGTCGTCCATGGCGTCTGCTCCCCTCCTCCCCCGCAGGACCCCTCCGCACAGATCGGACAGAACTGCACCATCGGGCCGAACGTCACCATCGGCGCCGGCGTGGTGGTGGAGGACGGCGTGAGGATAAAGCGCTGCACGGTGCTGAAGGGATCCAGAGTTCGATCGCACTCCTGGTTGGAGAGCTGCATTGTGGGATGGAGCTCCTCCGTGGGTCAGTGGGTGAGTACAGAGTCGGAGCCGTGGAACCGGAAGCTGAGCTGCGGTCTCACCGGTGGGGGGGTCTGCGTCCTCAGGTGCGCATGGAGAACGTGACGGTGCTGGGGGAGGACGTCATTGTGAACGACGAGCTTTACCTGAACGGCGCCAACGTCCTGCCCCACAAGTCCATCAATGAGTCGGTCCCAGAGCCGCGCATCATCATGTAGCACCAGGAGGTTCTGTTTGGGCCGGACAGACACCCCAAGTGTGCCTCAGAGTGTGGGGGGGTCGGGGGGGGGACTAAAAGCTCTTTTTTTTTAAATTCTTTTGGACAAGTTCTGGCCCAGCTCAGCTGCTCAGAGAGCAGGACTGTTAGCTGAACGTCTGACCCCAGGTTCTGATCCAGACTGACGGACGGGGGCTGGAGCACTTGGTGGAGGGATAAATGGGGGGGGGGGTGTTTGGGGTAGACGGGGAAACGACGAGCAGCGCTGGGAAGTCACTCTCCGTGTGTAGTTCAGTAGATCCTCAGTGGAGCTGTGCGTTTGGACCATGACCTTCAGAACCTCCATGGCTGTGGAGGCGGGAGGAGCCCGACGTGCAGAGTGGAGGATGCTGGGATTGTTTGTGTGCATATCTGAATGTGGCTCCGCCTTCACCGTTCAGAGGCGGAGCTTAATAAAGGTTGGGTTGAGCAGACGACAGGATGCAGCAGTTCTGAGGTCTGTTAGGCTGCATCTGTCTTCAGTCCTACAAAGAAATGCCTTCAGAAGGACCCCCCCCTGCTGAAAAATCAGGTTTTGTCGAGGGGGGGGGGGTTGCTTTATCCAGTCATTATTGTGTGTGTTACTGATCAATGGCAGGCTCCTAAATGCTGCAGCTCCTTCTGGAGACTCGGTTTCCTCCTCAGAGAGACGAAGCTCTGCACTGACCCCCCCCCCAGCTGGAATCCGTTGGACTGAAAGCCTCCCCACTGCAGATGCAGGCTGGCCTCTGCCATCACCGGCACACTCTGGCTTACTCTGGAACTAACTATTTCCCTCTGGAGTCTCTTTCTGTGGGCTTCAGGCTGTTTTCTGTGAAAGCTGCACGTTTCAGCTGGAAGCCTGGAAGGAGGTGTGACCTCCATCCAGGTGAGATCTTGGTGGGGGGGTCCCAGCCTGATGTGAAAGGAAATGTTGGATCCGATGCTCCTCAGACTGACTTCCTCTGTGACATCATGAATTCTGTGATGAAATCATTTTCTCTGCTGAAACCTTCTGCAGCGTTGGTTCAGGTGAAGGACGCGCGCGGCTCACCAGACACTAAAACTGGTTTCTACGGTCTGCACTTTGAGAACGAGGCTGTTCAGAGTCATGTACTTCCTGTCTGAATGAAGATTGTTCATGAAATGAAGTTTTTTTTTTTCTAAAGAAGTTACTGACATCTGTTTATAGTCTTGTCTTTTTTTATGTAAATTATTTTTCCTGAAGTTTCCCGGATGGTCTCAGGTTTAGTTTAGAAGTATTTACATTACTTTTACACATTTTTACTCAGTCATCTTTTCTAGAAAGACCATCAAACATGACTGAGCCTGAGTCAAAGTAGAAGGAATTGCAGTTTTACAATTTAACTTTTATTCTAGACTTTATTTATAGACTTTATTTTTATTAAAGTCTTAAAACTCAGTTTTTATGTATAATTGGGGTTTTTCTATTTATTTATTTTATTTGTTATTTTGCAAAAATGAAGAGCAGAGCAGCAAGAATAAGCCAGCAGGAAAACATGACCTCAACAGAATGATTAGTACTTATCACTGTTGCCTTTTCTGTTTGTAAATCTCCACCAGAAAAACATGAGCTCAGCCTTTCGCGGACTTCTGTAGCTATAGACGCAGCCAAGAACAACTGAAGTGAGATGGGAGTGATTTACCTGCTGGAGCAAAGCAGAGTGGTTCTCCGAAACACCTGAAAGGATTCTGTTCAGAACGCTGCTGCCATCTACAGGCCACCGATAGAAATGCACCCAGCAAGGAGCTGCTTATCTGCGCATGCGTGAACAACAAACGTCTGATTGAGCCCGAAAACAATGTTCTGGCCGTGTGCTTCCAGAGGTCTGTGATGATGTGGAGTTCTTTACAGCAGAACCAGAAGATCCAGATGGTCCTTCTCTTTCTGCGATCTTTAAACTGACTTCCAACATCCATCAAAGGAGATTCCTGCTGCTCCAAAAGCTGATCATGTTGGATTCTGTGGACATGAAGGACGTTAAGATGCCCAAAATGTCTAAAAATCCACAGCTTGCTCTTCAGATATTTTTGATTAAACAGTTTTTTAAATATGTATAAAAACTAAATTAAGAAAAGTTAAATGACCAACATTTTCACAAAAGAAACATAAAAAGTAAAAATCAGTTCAAACCAAAAGTACCACAGTATATAAAAAAATGACATGCCTTTCTAAACTCCTGGGTTTGTGGTTCAATTACTAGACTCTAGCTGTGGTTGTCTGACCTGCAGAGACTCGGAGGATCAGCAAAGGAAGACCTGAAGTTAATGTGAAAACAACCCAGACATGGAGAACGACTTTCTTCACGCTAAAGACTCCAGACTCAGATATTATTCTGCTCACATTAGGAAAAACCTCAAACTCCAGTCAAAGTTTTCTTTTTAAAAGATTACATTTATAGAAATAAAGCCTTTATAACTCTGTTTTGTTGCCATACATGTGCTGTAGTCCACAGTGTTAAAGACCACAGATTTCAAACATAGTCTGGATTAAACTTGGATTAAATCTCTTTATTCTGCTCTTTTACCAGCAAAATGATCAAACTCGTAAATCTGTCCGTATCTACAATCAAGCAGAAATGAAAAAGTTTAAATGTTAAATTTGAAATTCTCTCCAGCTGCCCTGCTGTTGCCGTCTGATCAGTGAGGATCAATAAATCAGTATTGATCAGATGAACGGGTCGTGTCCCTGCAGCATCGACACAAAACGAGGAAAAGGTTGAAAACTTTAACGGTTTGATTTATAGAAGTCTGTAAATGAAGCTTCCGTTCACATTTTCCTTCCAGTTCATAAAATAAGTTACAGTACAGGTTTAGTCAGAAATACTTATTTTTCCAACTTGTTTGACGACAAAGGAAGAGGAAACTTTCAAAGTAAAAGCTCATTGCTGAGGAGTGTTTAAAAAAAAAGTCAAAATAAAAGTCCAACAGAGTGGGTTAAATAGTCTGTAAAATAAAAGCTTTGCTTGTTCCACTGGAAAAAAGCTTCAAAATAAGAGCACTCTGGAACAGAAGGACCCGCAGGTCTGCATGGAGCACGTGTCTCAGGTCCTGCAGCCGCAGGAGCTCAGCTGCATCAAGCTGCACCGCCGCCTCTGCACGGGCGGCTTCGTTCCGTCTGAGGAGCGGTGCGGCTTCGGACGCCTTCTCCTCCTCGAGCGTGAAGAGGAGCTCCACCGTCTGTCCCTGCAGACGCTCTGGGGGGGGGTTACTTCAGGACCAGCGTTGCTTCCGAGCCGTCCTTCTTCTTCAGGTACAGCCCATAGGTGAGGTGGTGTTCCCTCCGCAGGAAGGCGTAGAAATAATCCGACACCAGCAGGATCTAAGAAAGAAAGAAGAGCGAAGTGTGAAAGATTTAAAGAGACATTACGGTTTCAGATTAAGTGAAAACAGGATTCTGAACAATCAGAAATGAACTCATTAAATTTAGCTGCATTTTGGTTTCCTCAGAAGTCTGTTTGCTGCATCTGCAGATCTGAGAGAAAACTTCATCCATCGATAAAACTTTAAAGGGTCTAAGTCATGCTAAATCCACTTTTGGAGCTTTTAAATGTCTTCTAATGTTCATTACTCACTAGAAACATCCCCAAAGCTGTAATTCCTCTATAAACCTGCTCTCTGAGCACCGGCCCCTCCCAATCCACGATGAGCTGGTTCTCACATTGTGATGTCAAAAAGTGAGGAACCGCCTCTTCCAGGAAGAGTCTGTGCCGCAGGCTCCGCCCCCAGGCTAACACACACGCCCAGGCCATGTTCAAATTCCCACACTGACCTCTACATAGAGCAGTGTTTTTTAACCTTTTTTGAGCCACGGCACACTTTAACCTTGACAAAAATCCTGCGGCACACCAGCATCCAAAAAAATAGATAAATAAAAATAAGAAAAAGCTCAGTCTGTATTGATCTACAGCCCCTCTGCAATCTCACATGCATTTTTGTGATAATTGTTGCAGAAAAAGCTAGAAGCTGCAGCTGTTTTTTTCTAAAAGATGTATTAAAAATTAAGTCAAAAGATTCAAAAACTGTTTGAAGTGTGTTCGTTGTTTTAAGGCGTTAAGAGGAGAGACTCATTGTGCGCTAAGACAGTCACTTTACTGCATCATGGGAGATGTAGTGCCGATAATCCGCCGACAGCAGAAAGACCAGCGTCTCTGAGCTTCATTGTTTTGTTCACTTGTTCCACGATCTGATACCAGATTCTGTGGAAAGCTACGCCGCTAAAGACGAGCTTTAGCTGGTATTTTTGTTAGAACAGAGAGACTTTTTTCGACTAAATCGAAACAAGGAAGTGAAGACTTTAACCACTTCTGATTGGTCAGACTGATGACATGTGATTAAGCCTTCAAGATTGATTGGTGGAGACAGTTAAAGGGGCGGGACTTTTCCTTACACAGTTATAGCTGCAGCTAAATCGCAGTATCCCGTTATTCTTATCAAAATGTCTTTAATAGAATCATATAAACACAAAGAAAAAATAATTTTATGATCTCTCATATTCCTAACTACTCAGTGTTTTATCAGTGCCTGTTTGGATGAACACAGAGCTGATTTCCTGGAGATGGAAAATGTTTTTAGATCAGCTAAATAGGGCAATTTCTCACGGCACACTGGTTGAAAAACTCTGACATAGAGCACTCTATAGTGCATTCATCATTCTATAGTGTCTGAATCTACGATTCCAAAATCCAGAGCCCTAAAAATTTCCCAGAAGTCTCTGCGAAAAAACAGTAGAATATAGACCACAATGCATTTCATTGGAACAACTTTTGTTAAAAGATGTATTTTTTTTAATAAACCATTAACGTTTTTATCTTCAGAAGACAGTGGATCATAAATAATCCTCCCAGAACGCTCATTACTTAGATTTTAACTTTGTCAAATCAATGTCAAATCAATGACGTCACATCTGCCTTTAAAAAAAAAAACAAGGTGTGAGCGTGGCGTCTGAACTGTTTTCAAAATTCAGGGTACCTCATCGTTTTTTAGTAGTTAGGGCGGGAATTTGGTCATTTCTCTGTGGAGCTGGCGGTGATCGGCTAAACGCTTTCCTTCTCTATGATCCGTCTTTGCTAAAGTACGGCGGTGTTTGTTTTCGTGGGAAAATCGCAGACACGCTGCAGAGGCCGGCTCTAGGATGATGTCATGAAATGGGCGGCACCCACAAAGACAGAAAGGCGGAGCCTCAGAGATCCAGTCGTCTTACTTCTGGGTAGGAAAAACTAATATTTAATAAAAGGTTTGTTCTTTAGTGGGAACATATTATAGATTAATGAATATAGTTTACTATGAAAAGCTTGTGAAAAGTATAACATAGGCCCTTTAAATTATTCTCAGGTCCTCATGAATATAGAATCTGTTGGCCCCTTTCTCAGCTGAGCCTGACAGCGCCCCCCTCAGGCCGCTCCTCACCTGCGCCACGTTGAACAGCAGCGTTATGGCGTAGTAGAAGTTGGAGTTGGCGCTGCCGGCGTAGATCCAGAGGTGCCAGAGGACCGGGAACAGCGCCGAGCAGGCCAGCAGGACGCAGGACACCAGGAAGATGTTCCTCAGGACTGGAGAACAGAAACCTTTGAGAAACCTCGGCGCCGCCAGAGAACGCCAGAACCTGGAGCACACACTCACAGCGGTGCAGGTGACTCCAGAGCGGGAGGAAGGCCATGTAGAGGGCGACGTCCCCCACGGTGGGGTAGGATTTAAAGATGGAGATCACGGCTAGCTGCATGAAGATCAGGAACACGGGATGCTCCCTGCAGCAGAAGCATGAAGGCAGGCAGACACGCTGAAGAACCGGAGCAGAGAAAAGCTCTGCAGCGAGCCGATCAGACCCACTTACTTGAGTTTGATGGACAGAGGGATGGTATAGAAGAAGACATTTATCTGGAAGACGCAGAGGAAGAAGAGGCGGAAATGTTCAAACATTTCAGCAAAGAAGTACCAGAAGAGGCCGATGTTGGGGGTCAGGTCAGGAACGGAGAGGCTGCAGGGAAACCAGCAGGAAACATCCGTCACACGGGGGAGAAATGATCTCTAAAACCCTTCACTCCTCCTCCTCCTCAGCGCCCCGTCCCTCCACTCACATGAAGCCGTAGACGGACGGCATGTAGTCCCAGGAGCCCAGCAGGAAGAAGGACAGGCAGACCAGGACGAACAGGCTGCCCAGGTACATGAAGAGGTATTGAACCACAAACCACCAGAAGCTGACGCGCCGGAGGTTGACCGGGATGTACTGACGCTGCAGGGGCAGACGCAGGGAGACGGAGTCAGAGACCAGGAGAGCGCCGGGACGCTCCCGCCACTGGGAGGAGACGCACCTGCATCAGGTAGAGCATTGCAGGAGCGCACAGGGTCAGAGGGTAGACGGACTGATAGGTGGCCAGACACAGGAAGATGGCGCTCAGCAGCACGTTTCCTGAAACGCAGAGAAGGTCAGAGGTCCACGCGCCAAACAAGGGGTCCAGCCGGAGTCTGAGGGCCGACCTTTGACCGTGCAGAGGATGAAGAGAGAGATGACCATGTTGTTCAGGCCGCAGGTGGACTTGGCGACGCAGGACAAGATGGTGAACGGGTTCAGCAGGTAACTGTGGGAGAAGAAGAGCTGAAGCTTCAGAGAGCGGAGGGGGGCGGAGCTCTGAGGAGGACTCACAACATGGCCACTTTCAGGGGGACGTAGTGCATCTCTAAGGGGGTCCTGATGAGCTCCAGACAGTCCGGGGGGTAGCGGTCCGCCTCCAACGCAAACTTCTGTTTCCTGAACTGTAAAAACACGACAGAGTCTGGGTGAGAGCAGATCTACGTGCAGAGGTTCTGCAGCTTTCTCACCACTTGTTTGTTGTAATCCTTGGCTGCTGCGTACAGCGCCGCCGCCGTCACCACGTCTGCCAGCTGAGGACACAAAGCAGAGCTCCACACATCCGCCACAAACCTCCTGACGTCCAGAGACCTTCTTTAGTGACTCACCATGAAGGTGATCTCTGCATAATCCACCAGGAAGTGGAAGAGGTAAATGATGAGCGGAGTCTGCAGACAAACACATGTGGTGAGGTCCGGCCTGAGCGCCCGCCGTCTCCCACGTTCAGGTCGAAGGTCAGGAATCCCCACAAACCTTCAGGTGTTTTGGTTTGTGACTCACCTCGTGGAAAACATCTCCAGAGTACGGAGACACTCCCAGGTCAAGCAGAGCCAGACCCTCGATCACTGCAACACAACCACAACAGAGTCCTCAGTCTGAGGCGGTAGGTTCATGATCAGGAAAAATCATCTAAAACCTCAGAAGCCACAAAACATTTAGACTATTGTCTGTTTGAGCAGCAGGCTCCGCCTCCAACCTCCTGAACGGTTGACGTCACCGTCCTGTTGTAA
This sequence comes from Oryzias sinensis, assembly GCA_037389245.1. NCBI lineage: Eukaryota > Metazoa > Chordata > Actinopteri > Beloniformes > Adrianichthyidae > Oryzias > Oryzias sinensis. Next base: position 32,239,378 of record CM074493.1, read on the forward strand.
AGTCAGACCGCATCCACAGCACACCAGGAATGCTACCATCTCTGCCTGCTAAATACGTCCCGTTGGCTGCTGTGACTGAGTATTATGGTCTGTTTTCTGCCGTGCTGAGTTCACAGATCAGATTTGGTTAAATGTTCCACATTTCCTCTCGTCATGAATCAGGGAAAACCTGTTTAAGGCTGCAGAGATGCATCAGAAAAACGAAGCGATCGCTACAGTAAACGTGTTTCTGGATCCGTTTGAGTGACACTCAGTGATTCTGGGTAACAGAAAGCAGACGTTAGAGATGAACTCCAATGAAAACTGTTCTGGTGGCATTTTTCTGATGATGGGGACAAATATGAAGAAAACTAAGCTTCAAGTTGCATTTCTGAGTATTTCTTTATTCAAATCGTTGTGAATGAGGAGCAGACAAAACAATGCCGTTTGAAAAACATCCTATTTGTGATGTCGACAAAAAATATCCTGGGCAGGGCCACAAGCTCCTAGCTCCGCCCCTTTCTGATGCATCCACCTGCAGATAGGTAGATGGACCCATGAACGTCTTTGTCTTCCTGCAATCTGGATCAGAACTGTGAGGCTGGATAGCTGCGATACCGCGCTAATGTTAGCGGGAGAGCGTGGAAACAGAGAGCTCTCAGCAAAGGGGAGGGGGAGGGGGCGGGGTTGCTCCATGCCAACAGGCAACTCAGAGGAGAGGTGAATTTCTACTGAACTCCAGCTGCTCTGCAGAAACTATGTCCTAGAAAAAGACAGGATTTTGGCCTAAAAACGGCATCATCATCATAAACAGACGGCCGGGAACAATCTGACAACAGATCAGATGATCTTTAGGCAGAAGTTCTGTTTCCTGAGAGTTTCTAGTCACTCTTTCACTGGACTGGTGGGAATATTTTCCTGTTTTGGTTTCAGAACTTTTTCGTTTTTGCTGTCCTCATTCATGCTGGACAGAAACTGCTTTCCTCTTGGTCTGGTGGAATCCTTTCCCCCTCTGTTCTCTGCGTCCTAAAGGTTCTGCCACCAGGTAAGGACCGCCGGATGCTGCTCCACACGCCTCCATCTCAGAGAGAGAGACCATCCCGCTCAATCAGGAACATGGATGAACCCAAACATGTCCTCCATCCATCAGAACCTGCAGGAGAACCCAACAGCTCCTCTGCAGAACCTCCTGTCATTACTTTGACTGAAGTCACTTTCAGTTCATGAACGCGTTACAGCTCTGACAGTGTCATATTCAAATGTAATAGATTACTTGTAAATACGAGTAACAATCGATGATAATGACCAGAGAGGAGTTCCTTCAGTTCGGGGTTTTTTTGTGACCAAAAATCGGATCAGAATCCGAGTCTGACACCGGTTCACCTTCGTCGACCATTCTCTAAACATTTACAGATTTCTTTTGTGACAGTTTTTGTCGCCAAACCGGTTTACCGGCGCAGCGGGGAGGCGCGCGGGTGCGAGGCGGTGTGTGACCGGTGTGCTCCGGACCCCCGCCGGCGGCCCGATCACCTCTTTTCCAGGCAGTAATCGGTGACACCACCTCCACCCTCTCTGAAATCAGCTCCGCCAAACTGGACCGGAGCCAAGGAGGTTTGGTGCGTACGGCGACAATCATTAGGAGCGTCAAGGGAGCCGCCATCTTCGCGAGGAAGCTCTCTCGCCCTGCGCTCGAGGTGCATGCTGGGAAGTCAAGTTTATTCCGTCTCGTCAGGAAAACATTTACCTCCAACATCCACACATTTACACAGTCCAAGCAGCGATAAGGAGCGAGTTTAATAATAATATAATAATAATAATAATAATAATATGTAATAATAATAATAATAATAATAATAATAAAGAACATGTTACAAAGAACTGTTAAAACGCATAATTCAAGCAATTAAAATCAAGATTAGAATTTTTGTTTTAATCAAATATTGTACTTAATTTTATGTGTAAAGGTAAATGAACGCATATGTTAAACAACTAGAAAAGGAGTTTAATCTCAAAAGAGGAGTTTTCATATGATCTTAGTTCTAATTGTGCATATGCTTAATATCAATGAGTTATATCACTAATAAGATGTATATAGATATAACTCATTGCTTAATATACAGCAAAGACAACTGCTGTTTTAAACAACAATACCGCATATGTGAGCGCTTTTTTTAATCACCCCGGAATGCAGAACGTTTTGTCATTTGCGTGTTTTCAGTCGAAAGATTTATGTGACGGATCAAAACAAAACTGCAACTCGCCGTCTAGTTGGAATAAACTATTTTACTGTTTCCGGGCGTATTTAAAAATAAAATAAAATTAACACTTTTGTTGGCCTGTGTTCGCGTCACGTTGAAGTAGATTGTCGTTGTTCGTTTTAAAACTATCTGATTACTAAATTGTGACTGTATCACGTGACGTCTACGATACTATTTTAGCGTGTCGTATGTGTTTTCTGCAATCCTCTAAAAGCCATGTGCTTTTACTTTGAAAATCCCCGCAGGAAGTCGCTGCGGTTGTTATGGAAGCGACGGCTCTGCGGTTTTTGTTTTGTTTTCTTGTTCTGTGCTGTTGGTGCGTGAGACAACATGGCAGGCTTGGAGGTGTTGTACACCTGCGTCGCAGGTAGCCTGACTTGTCCTCAGGACGCCCTCGTGTGTTTCGTTCACTGGGAAATGATCAAGGGAGGATACCGGTGCATCGGTTCCGGAGACGAGGTGGGTCGAACTAGCTAAGCAGAACCAGAAGAGACAAACCAACAACACATTCTGATTATATTTAACACATTTAAGATACGAGACGAACCAAGTTAACGCTGTTGTTTACTTTTAGATCGTAGTTTGTTGTCACCCTCTGAAGTCCTCTGAATTACAGTTTTGATTTAAACTCCGTTTTTGGGAATAAATGTTAGCTTTGCTACATTAAGCAGGAGGACCAGGATGGAAACTGAAACTGTCCTGACCTCCGCTGAGTTGCTTCTTCCTCCATCATTGACCTTTGACCTCTAAAGTCCCGCATTGATTCATGTTTTAGTCCAATTTTTAGTCTGGTGCAGTCTGGCACGCGCCATTTGGTCTCATACTAAACAAATGGACTTTCTGCAAAAAGTGTCACGTCATCTTTTGGGAGTAGCACAGAAGCGTTTGACAGAGAGGGTGTCTCATCCCCCCCCCCGTCACTCCCCCCAGCCCCGCAGCGGTGACCGGAAGTCGGAGCTCCTGCCTGCAGACTGGAGCAGCAACAAGGAGCTGTACAGTCTCCCTACGAAGGCGCGGACGCAAAGATGCTGCTGAAAGCCGTCCCCGTGGACTCTGCTGTGATATTCAACCTGATGGTAGGCATGGGGGGTCCTTCAGGACATGAGGGGTGGGCACTCTGCTGGAATGAGACAACAAACCTCACATCTGAGACGACAGAGAAACAAATCGGAACTTTAAAAACACAGAGGCCGCTTTTAGGTTTCATGGCAACATTTGGCTCGTTTTACAACGTTAGACGTGTTTTGATGATGTGGGGAGCGAACAAAGGCGTTATTTATCATCTCAGAACTGTTGAAAGGTGAAGATTTAGTGGAATAGCTTCAAGTTAAAGAAATAGTGAGCAGTCAGAGATTTTACCAAAGGCTTTCTGAATGAAGAGTTTAGGTTGATGGTTTTCTTTTATTTTGATTTCCCAGCAGAAGTTCTGAAAAGGTCTTCAAAAAGAGAACTTAAACTAGAAGGAGCTGCATTTCTAGAAAATGCAGGTTAAATGCTACTGCTGAATGAAAATGAAACTTAGAGAATAATTGGCAAAAAAAGAAAAAGAAATGATCAAAGTTGAGCATAAATAAGTGAAAACAGCACAATAACAAAAAGATATTTTTGTGAAAAATGCAGAGCAGATGTCCGAACCAGTGACTTCTGCTCAAGGATCCCCCATTTATTTCAATGGGACGAAATCCTTGAATATCTGGAAAAGTTCAAGTTGAAAAGACAAAAGTCACAGTTGGAAAGAGCTGAACATTTGAATAGATGGATGGTTGAAATAGATGAATAACTGTAGAAGATAAGCAGCAAAACATGGAGGAAGATTCTAGAATAAAGAGAAACAGGAAAACAATAGGAAATATTTCTGAAGCAGAAACTTGGTGAATATATTGTGTAGTTGTGCAGTCAGTCGGTGCAGCCCCTCTGTCTTTATTATAGGGGCAGAGATAAACAAAAATGTTATTTTTCTGTTGCCTTCACGTCCTGCAGACATGTGGACTGGTGTTGTATTGAACATGAGTCCACACGTCACGAACGGTTAAATTCAACGGAAACTCTGAACAATCGTCGTTCAGAAATGCTGACGTCAGATTCCCGCTGCAGAAAAGTCTGCTAAAGGTAACGGCGGTGTGGCGTCAAGCATATATTAATCTGAAGGGCTGCAGCCGCGCGGCAGGTGGCCGACCTGACCGTGAACATGAAGGATCCGCGTGGGCGCCGATCATCTGGACACGTTTGACAGGTCGGTGTAAAAAACGTCCCCCACAGGAATCAGCAGTTCTCCCTGTTTTCTGTCGCTCAGGTGCAGTCAGAGTCACAGGTGAGGAGGGCAGACGATAAGAGCTCCAGGTGCAGAGGTAGCAACCCGGAATCTGGATGAAATGATTGACTGAAGGCTTTTTATTCTGAAGGAGTTTTCTGATAGACGGTTTGTCAGAGAAGGTGAAGGCTCAGCTGCTGCCCCCCCAGGAGAAGAAAGCATTGAGGAAGAGTCTGCGGGAGGATGAGGACGAAGCAGGAGGAAGGAGGAGGAGAGAGGAGGACGACCCTCTACGCATTCCCAGCGGACGTCGGTCGAGAACGCCAAATCCATGGTTGGGAAATGCTGGCATTGAGTTGATCACAGCGATGGGATAAACATGGACAAGTCTTTATTCTCTCTTTCTAGAATATTTCTATATTCTGAAAGTTAAAAGAAATGATTCTAAAGTAAAAATCAGGAATAAATTCCTGTTTTTTTCTCACAGAACTGAATGAGTTGTTAGATCCGTCTGAACTTTAAAGGATAAAAGCAAGCAAATTAACTGAAGCTGAGCTTTTTATTTTGAAGGATTTATTCTGTCGGAAGAGAAACGATCATCAGGGGATGCTGTACTCCTGATGATTGAGGTGATTCTTCATCATTTTGATGAACGTTTTGTTTTCAGGCGTGAGCCTGCAGTTCCGCCTTTTGCCACTGGGGGAGCAGATCTGGATCCGTGCGGGTGGGTGTGTCTCCTCCTCTAAAACTTCCAGATGTGTGTGAGTTTCAGACAGCGTTGTCCTAATCCAAGGATTTGGGATGACGGATTATCAGCCTCCGTCCTCGCGGACTCACCAGCGCAGCTTTGACCTCCAACGCTGAATCTCTGAACAGAATCTGCTGAGTCAGCATTCGGTGGTCACATGACGCCTCACTTTGACATTTTCCTCCTCGTCTTTTTAAACTCCTGAGAGGATTCCATCTGGAATTTCTGTTGAAAGCCTTATTGTTGTTTTTTCTTTGAGTCGGTTCTGTAGGAGTTCTATTTGGGTTTTATTAGTCCACTGTGGGGTTCAGTAGGGTTCTGTGGGGTTCTGTAGGGTTCAGTAGGGTTCTGTGGGGTTCTGTTGGGTTCTGTGGGGTTTTGGAGTTTAGTGGGGGTTCTGTAGGGTTTGAACAGAGGGTTCTGTATGGGTTCTGTGTGTGGGAGTTCTGTAGGAGTTCAGTGAGGGTTCTGTAAGTTCTGTAGGATTCAGTGGGGTTCTGCTGAGTTTTCTAGCCAGGGGTTTTGCTTAAGGTTTAAGTGGGTTCTGTAGGGTTCTGTGGGGTTTTGTAGGATTTAGTGGGGTTCATAGGGTTCAGTGGGGTTCTGTAGGGTTCTGTGTGGGGTTCTGTGGGTTCTAGAGTAGGGGTTCTGTGTGGGGTTCTGTAGGATTCTGCAAATTCGGTGGTTCTGTAGGGTTCAGTGAGGTTCTGGGGTTCTGTGGGGTTTTGTAGGGGTTTAGTGGGGTTCTGTAGGGTTCAGTGGGGTTCTTAGGGTTCTGTGGGGTTTTATTGAGTCACTGTGGGGTTCAGTAAAGGGTTCTGTAGGGTTCTGTAGGGTTCCTGTGTGGGAGTTCTGTTAGGTTTTATTAGTCCACTGTGGGGTTCAGTAGGGTTCTGTGGGGTTCTGTAGGGTTCAGTAGGGTTCTGTGGGGTTCTGTTGGGTTCTGTTAGTCCACTGTGCGGTTTAGTAGGGTTCTGTGAGGTTCTGTAGGGTTCAGTGGGGTTCTGTAGGGTTCTGTGGGGTTCTGTTGGGTTTTATTAGTCCACTGTGGGGTTCAGTGGGGTTCTGTTGGGTTGTGTAGGGTTCAGTGGGGTTCTGTTGGGTTCTGTAGGGTTCAGTAGGGTTCTGTGGGGTTCTGTGGGGTTTTGTAGGGTTCTGTGGGGTTTTGTAGGGTTTAGTGGGGTTCTGTTGGGTTTATTAGTCCACTGTGGGGTTCAATCAGGGTTCTGTAGGGTTCTGTAGGGTTCTGTGGGGTTCTATTGTGTTGGGTTTTGTGGGAGTTCTGTAGGGTTCTGGGGTTTTGTAGGGTTTGAGTAGGGTTCTGCTTAGGGTTCAGTGGGGTTCTGTGGGGTTCTGTGGTTTTGTAGGATTTAGTGGGGTTCTGTAGGGTTCAGTGGGGTTCTGTAGGGTTCTGTGGGGTTCTGTAGGGTTCAGTGGGGTTCTGTGGGGTTCTGTAGGATTCTGTAGGATTCAGTGGGGTTCTGTAGGGTTCAGTGGGGTTCTGTAGGGTTCTGTGGGGTTTTGTAGGGTTTAGTGGGGTTCTGCTTAGGGTTCAGTGGGGTTCTGTAGGGTTCTGTGGGGTTTGTAGGAGTTCCTTGGGTTTTGTAGGGTTTAGTGGGGTTCTGTTGGGTTCTGTTGGGTTCTGTTGGGTTTTATTAGTCCACTGTGGGGTTCAGTAGGGTTCTGTGGGGTTCTGTAGGGTTCTGTGGGGTTCTGTTGGGTTTTATTAGTCCACTGTGGGGTTCTGATGAGGTTCTGTCAGGGTTCAGTGGGGTTCTGTAGGGTTCTGCGGGGTTTGTAGGATTCTGGCTGGGGTTTGTGGAGTTTAGTAAGGAGTTCTGCTTAGGGTTCAGTAGGGTTCTGCTTGAGGTTCTATTGGGTTGTTAGTCCACTGTGCCGGTTTAGTAGGGTTCTGTGAGGTTCAGTAGGATTCTGTGGGGTTCTGTGGGGTTCTGTTGGGTTTTATTAGTCCACTGCTTGAGGGTTCCAGTGAGGTTCTGTTGGTTTAATGTGTGGGTTGATGGGATTTACCATTTAGGGTTCTGTAGGGTTCAGTAGGGTTCTGTGGGGTTCACCTTCAGGAGTTTTGTAGGGTTCTGTGGGGTTTTGTAGGGTTTAGTGGGGTTCTGTTGGGTTCTGTTGGGTTTTATTAGTCCACTGTAGGGTTCAGTAGGGTTCTGTGGGGTTCTGTAGGGTTCTGTGGGGTTCTGTTGGGTTTTATTAGTCCACTGTGGGGTTCAGTGGGGTTCTGTAGGGTTCAGTGGGGTTCTGTAGGGTTCTGTGGGGTTTTGTAGGGTTCTGTGGGGTTTTGTAGGGTTTAGTGGGGTTCTGTAGGGTTCAGTGGGGTTCTGTAGGGTTCTGTTGGGTTCTGTTGGGTTTTATTAGTCCACTGTGGGGTTCAGTAGGGTTCACCAACCCAGGGTTCTGTTGGGTTCTGTTAGTCCACTGTGGGGTTCAGTAGGGTTCTGTGGGGTTCTGTAGGGTTCAGTAGGGTTCTGTGGGGTTCTGTTGGGTTTTATTAGTCCACTGTGGGGTTCAGTAGGGTTCTGTGGGGTTCTGTAGGGTTCAGTAGGGTTCTGTGGGGTTCTGTTGGGTTTTATTAGTCCACTGTGGGGTTCAGTGGGGTTCTGTTGGGTTGTGTAGGGTTCAGTGGGGTTCTGTTGGGTTCTGTTAGTCCACGTGAAGCTGGAGGAGTCGCTCTGTGACTTCCTGGCTTTCGGTTCCGCTGGAGCCTCTTTTTCCTGAGGAGAACCTCCTCAGAGAGGATTGACCCGTTTGCAGTCTCCTGTCAGAACCTCTGAAGGTCGTGTTCCAGTCAACGTTCCTGTGTGCAGAACCCCTCTGGTTCTGCTCTGGTTCTGCTCCTGCAGAAACGTTCATCGTGTCTTTGTCCTCTGACTCGTCCTCAGATCTCGAGGTGTGGGCGGGATGATCGTGGACCCCCTGAGGTCGGGGTACCCCCGCTCCGGCTCCGACCCCTCCAGCGGCATCCCGGACATTCTGCCCCCCGGAGCCGTGCCACCGGGAGCTCGCTCCGACCCGTTTGGACCCATCGGGCGGCACCGACCAGGGTGAAGGCAGCTCTCGTGTTCTCCTGCATGTGATGATGGTTGTTGCTTAAAGCCAGAGAGACACGTCTGGCGGATTCTGAAGAGTCTGGTTCTGATTTCAGAGAATTGGAGTTTTAAATTTTCTCCTGAAATCTCTGGAAAAGTTTGATCAGCTGCAGCACAAGTCCTAAAACAAACAGACAATTCGTTGGGTTCTGAATTGCGTGTTCTGACAGTTTCTGGTTCTCTTTTGATGACCTAAGCTGCAGCAGAAAACAAAACTGAAACCTGTTTGTGTTTTACTTTTCAGGCGGATCAGACCATACCCCCAGCTACGATGACATGTTCATGTAGAGCTGAACGTGGGTGGTTCTGCAACCCCGGCTCGGTTCTGACCCGCTCACTTTGCTCTCAGCTTTCCAGGAGAGTGATTTGAGGGCTCCAGGTTCTGGTTGAGATAAGCGAGTTTGTTTGGAGTGGAGAGCGATTCAGGAGAAATCCTTCTCCTTGTCTTGAGTGTTTGGGCAGGCGGCTCAGAAAACCGGACGGAGTTTGAGTTCTGAGCTCCGGGTCGGACCCTCGCTCAGATTTCAGGTTCCTGATCATTTTGTGGCTCATTCAGGAACACCAGAAATAAAGTTAGTTTAAAAAACTGTGAATCCTGTTGATGGAATAAATGTTTGAATCATTTCTCTGTGCTGCTTTCTGCTTGGGCCGGTTCTGTAGAAGCGGGTCGTTGGGGTCACAGAGGTTTGAAGCAGAAATGCTCAGAACAAAAATCTCTGAAGATTCTCTTTTTCTGATCAAGTAAAACACGAACGGTGATGAAAAAAGAGAATCACATTTAGCAGCAGATTTCAGACATGAAGGGTTACATTCTGTAAAAAAAACAGCTTTTCGGTTCCGACGGTCCAGTTTCAGACGGACAAAGTCCAGAACAACAACCTGGATTTTATTCTTCATCTGATTCCTCTTTTCTGCCCCCGGACCTTCTGCTGCCGTCCCACAGAGATGCAGATTCATAAAATCCTAATTTGAGAGGTTTAGTGGTTTACCTGTGAATCTTTCTGCTCGATCCTGACATCCTGCAGGCGTTGACAGGCGTCATCATGGAAGTCGGGCTGCGGTGGCACAGTGGTTAGCGCTCCTGCCTCATAGCAAGAAGGCCCCCAGTTCAAGTCCCGGCCAGGAACTGAAACAGAACGGGGAACCTTTCTATGTGGAGTTTGCATGTTCTTCCCCTAGCTTCCTCCCACCATCCAAAAACATGCTTCATAGGTTGATTGGCAACTCTAAATTGTCCATGGAAGTGTAGTGTAGTGAATGGATGTGTGATTGAGGATATTCTACCCTGCGACAGACTGGCGACCAGTCCAGAGTATCCCTTGCCCTCGCCCAAGTGGCCGGGATAGGCTCCAGCAACCCCGTGACCCCGAAAGGGAAAAAACTGAATCATGAAGTCAGAGACTTTAATGTCTTTCTCTCTTGTAACCCTTGTCCTATCCTAGGCACTTTAACATTGGGAGTTGGGTCATCTAGACCCACTAGACAGATCTCTGAACCTTTTTTCTTCAATGATTTGTGATCTTCACTGGTGTCCATGGATTACATGAAATCTTTCCACCTTTATCCACCTTTGTCATGGTAGGGAGAACACCTCAATGGAAGGGGGGGGGTCATAGGATAGCACAAGGGTTACACAAAACCATTAAACTATTACACAAGAATGGTACTTTGAAAAAAAAGGTCTTTTAGTTCTGAACAGTGAAGTATGATGTCAGATGTTCAGATCTGGTTGCCATGACAACAGAGAAGGTACATTAATCACCTTCCAGCGTTCAGGGGTTCACCTTCTGACCCTGAGACGGACAGAAAAGCAGTGACGGCGTTTCCATGACAACTGAGATGATGCTGCAGAGGGTTGGATGGAGGATGTCGGCTGCAGCTCTTTCTGCAGGGGTTTGTGCATTGATGACCGTTGTCAGGCCTTTTGCTGCTGCTGCTGCTGCTGTGAAACGGGGACCCAGAGGGACCAGACTCCTCCCAGCTGGGAACATTTTTCACGGCTTTGTTAAGGTCCCACCTGTTTCTCTGAGGATGTATTGTGATTAACGAGACTGAACCTGGGGGGGGGGTCATAATCCAGAGCTCTCCCTGAGTTTTGCTCTGAATCCTAAACAGCTGAGCGTCATGTGACCTCCATGAAAGCGCTGAAACAGCAGCGCTGTGGGTGAAGGACTGTCGCCTGAGGTTTCCTGGAGGTGATGTCCTTCTCCTCTCAGAGACCCAAACTAGAATGTTTGTTCATGTTTGGGGGGTTCTGATGTCTCCCTGCTATAAAAAACAAAGAAATCAAACGCGGATTCGTTCAGCCGATCAGGTTTCTCAGGAAAATCTTCAGTTATTGCAGAAGTGAGATCTAATGATCAAACAGACCTGGAGACTGGAGCCTGTCAGACAAAAGTCCCCCCCCCCCATCCACCCATTTTCCATCCATCAGCCATTCCTGCTTTTCTATTGGAGAAACTCCGCCGACACAGGAACCTGTTCTCACCTGTTCTCACCTGCTCTGCTGGCAGGACGCGTTGACCCTCTGAGGAGAAGTCCCTGATGCTGGTCCCATGGTTTCTGACCGTGGACGTTTGTCCTCACAAGGACTTTCCGTGACACGTGAGACCGCCTCCAGCAGCAGAGCTGGATATAAATAGTCTGTGCGGTCACAGAGACGCCGGCTGCTGACAGAATACAGATGGATTCACTCTCTGCTGCTTCTCCTGCTGACTTTCAGGAGCATCCCGGACGAGAAGAGGACGCTCCGGAGTCTTCATCACCTCTCAGACACCTTCAGTGCAGCTGCTGCATTCCTGCAGGAGGAAGTTTTCTTCTCTTAATGAGGAAACATCACGGAAACCACTCTCACCAACCATGAAGGAGATGGTCTGAAGGCCACACCCCTACAGTTGAAGATGGGCCTCACAAAATCAGTTTAACGTTTTGAACGTTGGGGCCAGCAGGCTCCACCTACTTTTCTTGAGGCATCTGATTGGTCAGTTTATAACTTGAATAACCACAGAAAAGAAATGAAGATTATTAAGAAAATGTTAAAAAGGTGTCAGATCCAGAACGGTTCTTCTGACCAATAGAAGTCTATGGGAGTTTGGCTTCTTGGAACCACTTCCTGTTTGCAACGCCAGGGGGCGGGGTCACTCAGTCTAGTTTTCATTGGTGATTGGTCACTGGATTTGGCACACACACAGGAAAGGGGAGAAGTGTGTGTACATGTGCGTGCGCTTGCATGTCTAGTGTTTTCTAGTGATGTCTGAGTGTATCTTTACTCGATTCTCATTGGTTTGAACAGACAGGTGTGTCAACAGGTACTTTCATTTTTATTTCATCCGGTCAACACATCCAGCTGCTCATCTTCTTTTCAGTTTTGTGCCGTTTGAACAGAAACTGGAGATTCTGCTGCAAAAACCCAAGTGGATCTGTGACGTCACAACAGAGAGGATACAGTCATCAGGAGGATTTGACATTTAAAGCACTTTCTGAACACAAACGTCTCCTTTAATCTGTCATCCAGTACATATGAACTCTTTTATAGTGGATACAATCAGAATAATCGTTAAGAGGAAGATTTCTGTCTACACTCAGAATCCGTCCGCTTAGAAAAGTAAAAGTGAAAAACAGCTTCAAAAACACATTCATGCGTTCACGCCAAGCGCAGGAACCCGTCTCTGCTTTGCCAGCGTCTCTCAGCGAGCGTCCTGGTCCCTCAGTGGCAGGTGAAGCTTTCAGGTGTTCCTGCAGCAGCAGCAGCATCGGGTAGGTCAGTCCAAACACCCACGGGCCGGCTGTCAGGGCGAAGCAGCAACAGAAGGAAAGAGAACCAGCAACCAACCTGTTTGTGCTGCTGTGGAGCGTCCTGCCACGACTGAGGGACTGATTCCTCTGGAGCTGAGGATGCAGAGGGCGGAGCTGAAGGCAGGATTTGTGCTGTTTTTATTGCATTTTTGTCACATTCAGAAACATTGCCTCAGTGGGAGAGCAGCTAGTCATCCATCCATCCTAAAGAGACGCTGGGCTCTGACGCCCACAGGACACCCGCAGGACGTTCGCATGACGCCCACAGGACGGCTGGTTTGGTGCTTTCATTCACAGCAGAGTTGGAGCATCACAGTCTGCAGCTTAACGTCTCTTAACTGCCGTCATCCACCCGTCTGCGGTGGAAACATTGAGGTGGACATTCTGGTACCTGCTGCTCCGCCATCACCTCCACATCTCCTCCTTTGCTGCCACCGTAACCTCTAATACAACTCATCCCAGAAGAGGAGCTGGATCTGTCCAGCAGGTGGCGGGTTGCTGGTGTCTCACCTGGATGACCTGCCACTCCCACCTACCACCTTATGGGGAGCAAAGAAGCCTAAACTCCACATGGAGCAGCAGCAGCAGCAGCAGGTCTTGGTTCTGGGTTTGAATCCCTGCTGGATTCTGCCTGAAAATAGTTCCGACCTTCAGCACATCCCACCAAACAGTCCTCCCCTCCGTCCCCGCCTTCCCCTCCTGCTGCTTCACCCGTGGCGAGCTGCTTCATCCTCAGGTTGATGGAGCCGTAAGTCCTCTTGGGTCGGACAAACGCCGCCCTGCGTCGGTACATCTCCCCCCGGCAGATGGAGACCATGAGCAGCACAGACAGGAACATGCCCCCCAAGGTCAGCAGGCCCAGGCCTCCAATGATGCACTTGTCCAGGTGGGACCCCAGCTGGGCGTAGTACATCTCCAGCTTCTCCATCTGACGCGCCGACACTGAGTCGGGGTCCAGCTTGGCCTCCCTGGGGATGGTGTACGCGATGACCACCAAGACGATCCCACTGACCAGGAAGACCAGCGCCAGGATGAAGCCGTAGTCTGCAGAACGGTCGTCCACCTGCCCGTCCTCCTGCCCCCCGCCTGCCTCCACAGCTCCTTCCTCCTCGTTGTAGGACTCTGGAGAACCTGCTGGATGCTGCTGAGGGACAGAAGGAGGAGGAACATTTAGAGAGGAGGAACGTTTGAGGAGAAGCGCTCAAAGAGTCCACATGAAAAGAGCAGGCGGGAAAGTGGGTCAGACACTGACTCACAAGGTTCTGGATGACCCCAAACCGCTGCTTGGGATGGGGGGGGATTACATCATAAAACCAAATGATTCCAAACATCTGCTCACCTTACTGCAGTTGACTGTGGGAGGCGAACGACCCGCTGGCTGCTGGGGGGTCTGCTCCTCGTCCTGCTGGTAGGAGGTGTTCTCGAACCCACGGCCGGCGCCCCCCACCGAGGACCCTGACCGATGCCCCGAGGCTGCCAGAGGAGACCCACCTCCTCGCAGTTCCTGGAGCTCCACGGCGTTCAGACACGACTCCATGGGCCTGCGGTCATGTCTTCACGGACCTGCGCTCCACCGGCCGTCACTGAGCAGAAAGGCAGAAGGAGCGGCGGCGTCGGTGACAGGTGACCTCATCACATCATCTGACCTTTTCACTTCCCGACTGGGACTGTCTGGAACTGGTTTCAGGTCTGGGGTCCTGCGGAGACATCCTCTTTAGGGGGGAACCACAGCCGATCCCCAGCAGCGATTATGGTCAACCGTCAGGTGTGGGCGTCGCCCTCGCCAACCTGCCTGAGGAGCGGGTCTCACACACCTGTGCTAAATCTAATCAGACAGCCTTTACTGATCGCTGCTGAAGCCAAGCTGAGCCGAGCCAGGCTGAGCCAGGCTGAGCCACTTTACGCCAAGTCATTTCTAGCCAAGCCACATCAGATCCTTCTGGATTCCTCCCCTCTACGCCATCAACCATCCTCTCTGGACCTTCGGCCCGTCTGCCAGTTGCCTCTTCACCGGATCTGCTATCCACATTTCTACGTTCAATAAACTGCTCTACTTCTATCCCTGTCAGCTTAAACGGCGGACGTTAAAACAAATGATGACTGCAAAGATGCAGATTCCAGCCTCCAGGACCACATTTTCCTGTTGAAGAGCTTCTCCTGCAACAGAATCTGAAATGCAAAACTTTAAAAGTTGGGTTTTTCAAACTTCTAGAAGGAATCTCTCTTTTTTAAACGGTGAAACGACAGAATGAAAGCGTCTGAACTCCCGGGTTGGCTGCATGTTAAGCTCATCCTGGATTTGCTGCAGAACAAGTTCAGAAACATTCTGGTGGGTCGACGTCAAAGCAACACGGAGCTTTAAACCGTGTGGAGAAGAGCTCCATATGCATTAAACCCAGAATCTTTCTGTTAAAATAAACCCTGAACAGTAGAAACATGAAGACATCCTTCCTCTCTCACTGACAGGTGTGTGTGTGTGTGTGTGTGTGTGTGTGTGGGGGGGGGGGGGGTCTTACTTTGCGGGACTCTCGGGTCAGTTTGCAGGTGATGACGTTGCAGATCTCTTGTCTCAGCTGAGGCAGGTGACAAACGTCATCATAGGTGTTGCATTCAGGGTCCCCTCCATCATTCCTGTTGAGCCAAACGACAGAATCAGCGGCAAAAAAATGCAGCTTAAGCAAACAAGACCCCCCACCCCACCGAACAGACTCCGACCTGTTTACGGTGGAAACGCACCGTCATCCCAAAGCGGGACTTTCATTCTAAACGCAGCACACCCCCCGCGTGGCCGCGTCACGCATCACCTTTTCTGCGGTCAAATCCACCGTCTTCCCGCCGGAGAAACGGTTCACGTCAGCTACCGACCGCCTCTCGGGCAGCGCGAGACGCCGGAGTGCCCGTGAGGGAGCGGACGTGCCCGCCGTGATCATACCGTGACCTTGGGATGCACGGAGCAAACACGGAGACCGTGTCCGTCCGCGGGAACGAGGGCCGCTCATCCGGCGAGAACCGCGGGAAAGCGGGCAGTAACCGTTGAAAAACCCCGCCGGAGGCACCGACCGGCCGGGGAGGCGACGAGATCACCGGAGACTCACCGAGTAACGGAGGGACTCACCTGGTGCTGATGCTGCGAGGAGTCAGACGGCTGAGGGCATCATCTGATGATGGATGCTGAGGGGGAGGAGGGGGAGGGAGCGCGGCGGAGACACTGACCATGCGCAAAGGCTGCGCGTGGATTTCTGGTGTCGGTAGAGCGGCGGAATCACGGGAACGTCATGTTTGTGACCTGATTTCCTGATGATCCGGGGCTGCAGCGCCGCTGAACGGGAGCGACGGGGATATTTGCGTCCATCACCGGAAGTTCTCCGTTCGATTCTGTTTTTTATGTCTGTTGTCCTGTTTGTTTTTCGTTTCTGCTGTTGGTTCTCTCTGTTTTCATGGGGTCTAATAAAACATTCATTCATTCTCAGCATCTTCTGTCCTCTGAAAGTCTCCGCTTGGTTCCTCTGGGGATTTCTGATCCTCTACACTGAAAACTGTTCAGACTCAAAGCGGCTCAGAAGGTTCCTCACAGAAAGTCTCAGATCCATCTGAAGGTCCGTTCTGTCCAGACGGGATGGAAAAGAGCAGAAAGGAAAGATCTACTGACAGAAGCAGCAGCTCCAGCAGAGCGTCTCTCCTGAAACGGAAGCTTGCAGAGATGGACGTTGCCTGCTCTGAAGCTCTGAAGCTTTTGAAGCTTCGAAGCCTTGACGCTTCTGTCTTTGGTGTTTTGGTTTATGGAGTTTTCCTTTGATTTGTTCTGCAGGTTGGCGGTGAGTCCTCCTGGAGGCCCCGCCCACTCCCGGCAGAGGTCACATCTGCCTGGCGCTGTTTGGGTGTCTCTGCCGTCTTTATTTCCCTTCCAGTTTGGTTTTGACTCTTTACCTCTTGTGGTGATTTTTGGTCATGTTTGAACAAATGTCTACCTTTAAGGTTTTTTTATTTACAGAACATTCTGGCCTTAAAAGGCAAAACCTGATATTTATCTGCATATTAAAGAATTCCACAGAAATAATAAAACATACATTTTATTTTTTTCAAAATGAACACGATTGTAGTTTGCAGAGAAACAGCTTCTTTCCATAATTGAAACAGATTTTCTGTGTTTTTGTTTTCTCAGGACAAAACAAAGATTTCCAAAATGTTCAGTTTCTGACAGAATTTTGTTCCACGTATGAAAAACAGGTTTTATCAAATCTTAATTTAAATAAAACCAGGTTTGTAGATGCTGCACGCACGCGCACACACACACACATGCGCGCACGCACGCGCGCATGCGCGCACGAACACACACACACACACACACACACCTCTGCAGTGTGTTTCTTTACTACATTTACAACAAAATGGTTAAAGTCACAAACAAACAGAGAAAAGGTTAAAATAAAATTCTTTTAAACGGACTTTTTACAAAAACAGTGAGGAAGACCATCAGAGGAAGATATTCACGGGTTCAGACATTGTTTTAAGACCTAAAAATGTTTTAAAATTGAGTTTTGTTTTCCTGTCACCAGTTTATGAAGGAATCAAATACTCATCAGTAAAACTTCCACCGGTCCGCTGTTGTCATGGCAACCTGTGCTTCACTTCAGTAAATGCAAAGGGGGAGACATAAATTAGTGATCAAATAAATGAAAGCCGCAGGTAAAATAACCTGCAGGAGCATTTTCCTCTGAAAAGTGAGAATATTGGGTTAAAAACTGACAGATGTGGTGAAGGACGGTTTCTCCTCGACTACGACCTACAATCTACACGACTAGAGCGACACGTGGCGCTTCAGTCTGACCATCGGACCTTCCAACTGCACTAGAACAAGACGAGCCACGGCGCCCAACGCTGTGAGCGGGAGCGCCCCCTGGTGGTCATGAGTCTTTTCTGCAGACCAATCAGGCCACTGAAAGAAGTTCTTCCGTACAGGAACCTCCACGGATGTCCTCTCTGCTCCTCCCGTCAGGACTTCAGTGGCTCTGCCTCTCCGACACCACGTCCTGCAGACGTTTCAGCAGCACGTCCGGGCTGCCGCCGTTCTCCGGACACGCCCTCTTACTTGGCGAGTCGCATGCGGACGCCATGGTCACGTCCCCCTCCATGGTGAAGGCCCTCTTCCTGCTGGCAGAGCCCTGCCGGATCATCCTGTTGATGTCTGACAGATCCTGCAGAAGAGAAGACTTTTTCAAGTTCGCCATACATCAGTGTGTGTGTACGTGTGTGTGTGTGTTCTTCAGTGTGTGTGTGTGTGTGTGTGTGTACATCAGTGTGTGTGTGTGTGTTCATCAGTGTATCAGTGTGTGTGTGTGTGTGCTCCCACCTTGGACGGGCTGCTGTTGATCCTGTAGGTGTAGGAGTTGGGGGAGAAGCAGGCGGGGGAGTTCTTGTGGGGGGACACGTACAGCGAGTGGCTCTGAGAGACTCGCCGTGGCGAGAGCGGCTGGGCCCGCACCGACGGGAACGGCGAGAGCGGCGGCGCGTCCGCCTGAGGGACGAGGCCATATTTAGTTTGCGCCGCAGCACAGAGCGTGGACGGCGGAGGGTCAGGGCGCCCCACCTGGTTATCGCTGGCGGCGTATCGCAGAGCGAAGCTCTTCAACTTCACCACGTAGACGGTGTTGTAGAACTGGATCAGGTCGCCGCGCTCCTCCTCCACGGGAGGCGGGTCTCCTGGAAGCTGGCTGCTCTTCTTTGCAGCTGAAGGAAAAACGTGAGCAGGTCATCAACCGGACAGGAAACAGACGCAGGAATGTGGCGCCCGTCAGAGTAAAGATGACTTCACTCAATCACAAGTTAGACTCCTGTCATCTGTTTTCTTCCCAGTCGTATTTTGGTCTAAAACCCGTCGTTCCCTAGAACTTCATCAGAACTTCACCTCTGAGTTGTGGGCGGGACCACTGGCCTAAAGCTACCCTGCATTCACTTCCCATCATCCATCTGTTTACATCAATGAGGTATATCACTAGAGGAGACATCACGTGGTTCCTCATGGGAGGAGAGCACCGCCATCTTGGTGAGGTCCAGTCACTGCTGCAGTGCAGCATGTGAACACATTTTTTGCTAAATTCCAATTCATTGTTTGGGTTTCAACTGCCAAAATCAGAGAAATGAGGAAGGCAGAACATTTGACAGGTAAGTATTATAATTCTTTTCTTTTAATGCTGCAGGGGCTTCATTAATAGAACTCATGTTGACATGCATGATGCTGCAGGGCTGTTATCAACATGTAGGCAGTATGTACGGATAATCTGCTGTCGACATAAATGTAAACTTTATTTTGCTAAACCTGTATACAGCATACTAGGCTATTATAGTAATCTAGATTTATACATTTCTGACTCAGTGACTGAACTTTTCTTACAGGTTTCTAATGGATTCAGACTTGAAGAAAAAGTGGATCTTAGCAATAAAAAGAGTTAATCCAGATGGATCACTGTGGAACCAACTAGAAATACAGTCTGAACATGATCAGAACATTTTGAAACCCGGCACCAGACCATCTGTGTTACACAAATGAATCACTCACATGAACCAGCAGTGCAGATCTATTGTTTTTCTGTTGTTGACTTTTGGACTTATTGTTGACTTATTATTTATATATTGTTATTATTTATGATTATTATTGACTTATTGTTGGGCTTTTCTAAAGAATTTAAATAACACGTCAAAGAGGTCTAAAACTTTGAAATGTTTAAAAATGAATTATAAAAATTCTTTTTAATATTTTGTTTATTTATAAGAAGTCCTGCAACAATACATTTTTCATTAAAGTTTGAGCTTATAAGGTTGACTGTTTCTCTCATTTAGCAGCAACAAATGATGATATATATATGTATAAATTATATACATATATCATATATTTGTTTATATGTATAAATAAATAGAAATATGAATAAATATAAATTATATAAAAGCTACTTAGATGCCACCAAAGTCTATAGAAATCATTGTCATGTGGGCGTTGTCGACCTCACCAAGATGGCGTCGCGCTCCGCCACCGTCGGCCAGGCTTCTAAAGTGGGCGTGTCTCCTCCATCTGTCTCTCTCCTGCTAGCTTACAGGCCCTCAAACCTCATCCTAACGTTAGCGGAGCCACAAAAGATGGCAGCAGCATCGCAGCAAAGTTCTGATCCCGATTCCAGCTCAGACCAGGAAAACAAAGACGTTCATGGATCCACTGGTCTGCAAGAGGACCAGAAAGGGGCGGAGCCAGGGGAAAGTATATTTTCTAAATCATAAATATGATTTTTTGATCATCACTTTTTCGTCTGATTTGAATAAAGAAAAACTCAGAAATGCAAATTTATTCTCAGTTTTCATTTTTATCTATGATTCGTGTTTATTACTCAGTTACAGTATGAAGCCATTGAGACGACTATTGTAAATAGAAATAAACAATTGAATGGAATCCTAGGGCTCCATCATCAGAAGAACATTTAAAACGGCGTCTACATCTGTGTGGATCTTTAACGGTGAAGCTGCAGCTGACATCTGTTGACATTCTGAGTGAACAAAGTAACGTTTGACAAAATAAAGCTTAATTTCTGCGTCTTCTTTTATTTTGAAGGACGCACAAACATCAGCAGATTGTCCAATCAGAGAAACGGCGTTGTGTGTTTTGTGTGCACGTGTGTGAGAGCTTACACTCCTCCTCGGAGGCAGAACCCTCCTCCATGTTTTCATCGGCGGACAGCTCC
Organism: Oryzias sinensis; assembly: GCA_037389245.1. NCBI lineage: Eukaryota > Metazoa > Chordata > Actinopteri > Beloniformes > Adrianichthyidae > Oryzias > Oryzias sinensis. The sequence continues at coordinate 32,259,252 of CM074493.1, forward strand.
TTGGGCGTGCGGCGTATCAACACGCTGCGGTACACCTGCACAGACAGACACGCCCACAGCCATCAGGTGAGCCTCTGCAGCGGCAGGTGAAGTGTGTGCGTTTGTGTGTTCCTCACATAGCTGCTGGCCTGCGGTTGGCTGCGGTAACACTTCATGATGTCCTGGAAGGTGTGGGTCTCTTTGGTGATCTACCAGCAGAAGGGTAAGGGTCAGCGCTCGGACCAGCGTCTCAAGAGGAGGAGTCTGTCCTCCTCCTCCTAACAGTCCTGCTCACCTTGGAGATGATGTAAATGCTGCAGAGCAGCAGCTGGTCCAGGTGGCGGTTCTTCATCAGGTCGGTGCAGTGGACCAGCGAGTGCTCGAAGCACGTCCAGATTTTCCCCCGCAGCTCCGAGGAGACGTCCAGCTTCATGCACAGGTCCCTGAGCCGCACGCTGGCCAGGTGGTACACCTGCAGACACCACGCCGTTCTGCAGCAGATCCTCTGGGCTGAACGTGAACAGAGAACTGGTGTGTTCCTCACCTTCCTGAAGAACAGGGCGAGCGATCCCGTGCGCCGCGGCCGGCCGCTTCCCGCGTGTGGCTCGGTCGTCATGGCAACAGCGGCGGCGGGTCGGCTCGGGGACGACGTCAGCAGGAACTGAGCGGTCACCACTCCGGAGGAATCGCAGGAAGAGACGGGGATGAGGGTGAAGGTGCGGTCGGTGCTCATGCCTGCGGGTTGAACGTCACACCTTCAGCTCGGGACGCTCTCATGTCTCAGACTCCTCCCACTTTCCTCCCATTCAGTGTTCAGGTGAGAAATGATCACCTTGCAGTGGGAGACTCACGACCGTCGTCTGAGCTCCTTGGCCACCGATCTTCAGCCTTGTGCTGCCGCTTGAGCTGAAGGTCAGTTTCTTGGCTGGGGAGGGCAGCGGCCCCGCGGGGGAGGTCAGGCCCACAGACGGAGCCGGAGGGTCGTCGCCAAAGAGACGCCGCTTGGCGCTCCCGGCCGCCGGGGAGCTGTACCTGTCGTGAACCGACAGCGGAGAGGGGGGCACCTCTGAAAGGGCAGAGGAAGCAAAGTCGGTGCTTGGACCGCAGCATCCTGCACAGACGTGGAGCAGACACCCACCTTTCCGCGCGCTCCCCAAACCGGCCCTGAACTCCCGGATGCGGGGGTGGATGATGGGGGAGTGGGCCGCCAGCGGCAGGTGAGGCTGAATGCCGTTAGAGGAACCCGAGTCCAGACAGGAGGAGAAGTTGACCTGTTGGAGGAGACGAGGAGACTGCTGCCAGGTGTGTCGTCAGGTGACTTAAAGAAAAGCCTGGATTCCCAGAATCCTCTGCTCTAACCGTCAGCTGTCTGAAGTTCATAATCTTCATGCAGACAAAATAAAACAAGTTTTTATTTAGTCCACATGAAGAAGGTCTACAAGAATCCAGACCTTTTCATGACTCAGCAGAATTGCTGAGACAAACTCTGGAGACCAGGAAGATGAAAGCAGGCTTCTTCACATGTAGACCTCAGTGAACCTGACAGAACCTTCACACAGCACCGTCACACTGACCTCCTCCACGGAGGGAACTTCGTTCCCTGCAGCCTTCAGGGCGCTCCACAGCGCAGAGTCTTCGGTCCACGCTCTGCTCTCCAGAACCTGCTCCTCAATGGAGTTCAGGTGCTTCACCATGTCTCTGGACAGGCCCTCCTCAGAGCGGATGAACACCTCGATCACCTGCACACAGAGCCCCGTTCTCCTTAAACCCGCTGACTCATCGTTCAGCAGAGGAAAACCCAAGTGGGTCTAAAAGAGCGTCTCTACCTTGAAGAAGTAAAACGGGGCCAGTTTGAAGACGTCGATGATCCACGGGAACGTCCTCTGCGAGCTGTAGGAGAACAGCACCACCTCCAGGCAGCACGCCATCAGCGAGCAGTGAAAGATGTCCTGCTCCAGCAGAGCCTGCAGTCACAGCACTGTCAGATCAGGCCGGCGCCTTTCCCGCCACACGGCGCCGCGCCACTTACGCTCATGTCTCTGCCCTGCAGCCGCTTGGTCTCCTGCACCAGAACGTTCTCCAGAACCTTGTAGTAGAGGATCTCAGCCAGCTTCAGGCGGTTCTCTGCAAAGTCTGAAGCAAACGCGACGAACATCGTCACTCTTCCTGGACTAAACCTGAACGGATGAAGCTGAGGCAGCTTCTGAGCAGAACCGGATACCTATGTGAGAACCCGGGGTGTCCTCCGAGTCGTTGGTGTAATGTTCCTTGAAGGTCTGACCCAGAGTCTTCACTCGGGCCAAAACGGACCCTGTGGGATCCCTGGAGCAGGTTCTGCAGGGCAAACGGAGGAACCGGGACACAAACGTTGATGTCAGCCTCCATGGAGAACTTCTTCATATGAACCAAGACAAACACCCACCTGAAGATCTGCATCAGGTTTTCGCTGGGGGCCGTCCTCAAACCCGCCACCATGCTCTGCAGCCGGCTGACGCTCTGCGTCGCCGAGGAGACGGGAGTGACGAGCAGGTCCTTCTCCTTCAGGTAGCCCCGCCCCGTCAGCGGGGTGGATGGAGCGAGGGAGGCGGGCTGCAGAGAATGAAAGAAGGTCCATCAGGTGGTCCGCAGAGCCCCGCTCCGACTGTCACGACGGCTTTCACGACAGACACCAACATGCTGCTGCAGTCAGAGGCTGGACTTCATCGTCATAGAAACGCTGGCGCTGGTATTTCCTCCAGAGGTGACTGGAGGTCAAACCTCCTGAAGGTCTGCCGAATGGCCCGCTTCCAGCACAGAGGCGGGAAACGGTGGAGCTTCATGATTTGACGTTTGTTGGGAAAATGAAAGCAAAGCCACACAAAGGATGAGCAGCAGCATCAGAGGGGAACGCCGCATTTCTCTGCTGTCCTGACCCCATCAGCCGTTTGGACGTTTTCACGGCGTGGGGGAGCAGGTCGAGCAGAGGGGTCAAACCCGCCTGGTTCTGCGTCTGACCACAGGCCGTCACATGGCGGGTTTGTCCCATGATGGATTTGAGACAGGGCAGGAGTTTCTAGTCTTCCTCGTGGGCGCGGTGCGAGCGTCTTCCTCACAGGACGACCACGTCAAAGCGACCTTTGGCGACGGCTCGGCGGCGTTTGCGAGGACGCACCTTCTCCCTGTGTTGCTGCATCTGAACGGCAGAGCGATCTGGAAGGACCTTCCTCGGCGTTCCGATTTCCTCGTCTGCGTCGGCTCCCAGGAAGACGCGCTCATCGAAGTCCCCCGCCGTCAGCACGTACTCCTCATACTCCCTGTTGACGGCTTTGCTGTGGAAACGGGCAGAAGGCAGCGGTGAGGAGCCGCGAGGAAGAACCGCGTCAGAATCCAGAGCGTCCGTACTTGTTATCTATGAAGTTCTGAGGGTCCAGCATTTCCGTTAGCAGCTCCTGGTTTCCCCTCAGGATCTGAAGGATGCAAAGAAAATGGAAGCATCAGAAGTTGTGCAATCCAAGGATGTAATGGAAAGACTGGGGGAAGGGGGGGGCACAGGTGAGGAGACAGGGCGCACACCTGTCTCTGGAAGAGCTTGTGGATGTACGGTCTGAAGTAGTGCTGCCTGATGCCTTTGGCTTCCACCACCAGCCCATCGTGGAGCTCACACAACCTCTCCAGCACGCAGGGAGGGGGCTCGTCAGGCACCACATGGCAGTCTGCGCGGTACTGGGGGGGCAGACCTGAGGAGACCCAAACACGGGAAGTTTAGATCTGCAGCAGGAACTCTGACGGTTGAAGGCCCCCGCTTCCCCGTGAGGCCATGAAGCCGCACAGCGAGGAACGCCGGTTTGAAGCTCGCCGTGGCTTCCATGGAGCTGCTTTCTCCAACGCACATCACTCCCATCAACGTGACCATGTGTGTGTGTGTTGGGGGGTGTTATGCCTGTTTGCATGTGAACAGAAAAGGTGGCAGAAGCAGAGCGGACCGACCTCTGAAGGTCGGGTTGATGAGGTCCTTCCTGTTTGCACACAGCAGGGCGTTTCCAAACACCAAGTCCAGACAGCAGAGCAGCAGGTGGTACGAGTTCACCAGGTCATCGCCGATCATTCGGAAGTTTCCTGGAAAAAAATACATTGAAGTTTGTGCATAAACATCTGCAACCAGCGTTCCAGCGAAAAACTATGGATTTCATCATATGAATGACTTTTATAAGTAACATAACCTGCATATATTTCAGATGACTGATCTGCATTTATCATGTTGATTTCTAAAATAGTTATTTTTGACGTAATACTGAAGTAATTCATCTTTGTCATGTACTTTATCGATACCTTATGATTCTTAATTCTGTCTGATAAAACCTAGGAACCGGATATTCTTAAATCATGTAATAAAATGCTTATAGTATAACGGGGTGGGATTATATAAGTTCGCTTCCTTCCACTCCCTTTCAAGCAATATTTATTAATATGTCTAATTATCCTAAGTTTGATTAGTTACTGTATGAATGTATAACTGATGATTATAGTGCTTTTGTGTATTATTTCTACTTTATTGCTTGAAATAAAGCATTTCAAACTAAAAAAAAACTAAAAACCTGCAAACACAGAAATACTCTTTTGCGTTTGTCCCTAAATGGCGTTCGCCACATCTCTTCCTTCAGCTCTGGATGTTTTCTACAGCTTAAGCAAACCCAGAGGGTTCAGGATCGTCCGGCTTGTTTCTCTGTACCTTTGGTGTAGACAAAGAGGGTCCAGCAGAACTTGAAGACATCACTGATGTGACAGGGCAGCCGTCTGCAGACACACAGGAGGAAATCCTAAAACATTCTGGAAAACTCCACATCTGCTGAAAGCTGCTGTCGGTGCAAACATGCAGCAGCGTCTCTGATCTGGAGGTCAGAGTTCAAGCTGTGTCTGCAGTAGAGACGGAGCTGCAACGGATCCCAACATTCACGCTTTGGATCATGTCTCAGATCAGTAAAAAGGATGAAATACCCAGACAAAGGCCTAAAATTTATTGTTTTTTGTCAAAACCTTTGCTCGGGTTTTATTTGAACTCAAGATATTCCTACAAGACGCAATGCACCATGTATGTATATATATATAGTATATATAGTATACTATGGACATGTTTATGGTATACACCATCATGCCTGAGGTGCGCCGGCGTCCCACCTGTGCTTCCTGCTGCGGGGCTGCCGGGGGGGCTCGCTGCCCTGTGGGTTCTGGAACATGTCCATGAAGATGGGCTCGAACTTGCGGAAGATCACGGTGGACACCTCAAAGTTTCGCTCCAGCCGGTCCATCCTCAGCCGGAAGTCTTGTGACAGGTTTGACATGTCGGCCCACTTCCTCATCTTAGAGAAGAACTGGATCAGGCTGGGAGGGGGACAACAAACGGGACCAAACATGAAGACGCAAATCCCAAAGTTGCACAGACGGATCCCGCTTGACCGGGACTAGCTGTAAAATCCAGCAGAAGCTGCAGCGCAGAACCTGACCTGAGCTTGGAGCAGCGCAGGATCCGGGTCAGGGACACACAGTTGCCCTCCATCAGCCCCTTCCCCACAGTGGGGGTGGACCCCTTCCTGCAGGCGGCGTACAGAGAACAGGCCAGCCAGTGGACCACCTCCCCCTGCAGGAACACAACGGCACATTTCTGCATCGTCCAGTTCTGCCCACCCACCGGTGCCCGAGTGCCCTTGGGCCTGTCTGGCACGGCAGCTCTGCCTCCGTTGGTGTGTGAATGAAATGATTGATAAAGGTTCAGGTACTTCTGAACAAAACCCAGAGCTAAACCCTCAGGAACAGCTAGTAGATAAAACATGAACACGTTCAGCATTCAGTCACATTTCAGAAAAATACTGCATTTTACTTCATTCTTTAAAGACTTTATGTTTTTAACCATATGAATTCATAATGAGGTGTAACAGCTGTTTTATGGAGACAACAACAGAGAAAAATGATTTCCTAACGTTCACTCATCTAGTTAAAATAACGCATCAACATAAAATCCAATTATTAACAAATTTTGGATCCGTTTGGAACCAAATATGCTTCAAAAATGCTGAATTTATTCACCAGAGTGACGTCATTTTTCTACATTAAAACAAACATTGAATCATGTGAAGAATTTCAGGCATCTCCATCTTCAACGCCATCGTGTCCTGTTGAAACAGCAGCAGGAGCGCACAGAACAAATCCTCCATCTCAACCTGAGATCAAACAAATCCATAAAAAACGATTAAATAAAAACATCTAAACTCATTTTTCCAAATGGCCCATTCACTGAAACCTTTTCCTGTTTTTAAATATTTTTATTATTTGTATTTATTTAAATTGCTGTTTTAACTGTTTATTGTATTTTATATAAGTACATATGATGTACAGCAACCTTAAGTGTTCAGAAAGGCGCCTTCTAATTAAAATGTATAATTATTATTACTGTATATTAATAAAGAGCTAAAACTAATCAAGTAAATGGGAAAGTTTTGGACGTTTCTGTTCTTTGGGTCACTTTTCTAGACAGAAACAGATAAATGAACGGAGTCCCTTTTAAAGCCACATGACCCTCATGAAATCAAAAATCCAGATATTAGACGCCTTTGATTACAAATCCTCCTTTATGCAGGTGAGCCGTGCTGTGTTCACTGCCCTGTTCAACCAGTAGGAATTTATAATTCTCTTTACGCCCCTTAAATACTGTTTTCTTGTTAATATTTTCTTATTTTTTGCTAAAAATAAGGACTTTATATTTAAAAATTCAGTGCATCCACCTCCCTGTTGTAGATAATAAATACATCTTCTGTTTATTGCCATTAGTTACCAGGTAAACCTAAAGACGAGGCTCCTCTTCCCGTCACCTGCAGCATCTCGCTGTGACGTTGATTCAACAAAGGACGTAAACAACAATCCTATGGCACAAATCAACGCCTGGATGTTTTAGCTCAGTCTCAGAAATAAGCCTCATTTCAGTGTTTCTGTGTGTAAACACAAAAATCTCCGGTTAGCTTCAGCATCATCATCATGACCGGAGGTCGCAGAGCAGAAGCGCCGCTGCTGGAGCGCTTATAGCGCTCATAGCGGGTCAGTCTACAGCGCCCCCGGGAGACTCTAAAAACTCCCCCCGAACCGAACCGAACCGAACCGAAGCCAGCCGTTTACCTCCAGAGTGTATGTGTTCCATATGGAGGTGAAGTTGTCCATGGCCTCACTGGCTGTCTGCTCGTCCATGTTGAGCTCCTGACACAGCACCTCCAAACTCCTCCGGACCGAACTCTCCTCCATCCTCCCCGACTCAGAATCCGAAGACTCCTCCCCTCTCATCCACAGAACCAGCGCTGCCCGTCCGCGCAGCTCGAATCCGACCCACAGAACCAAACAACGGCGGAGCCGAGCTCTCACCACAACAACACGGTTCCCGTCGCTTCCGCTAACAGCTCCCAGCATGCAGTGCGGTGGCGCGAAAACTTTACCCTTCTGACCAATCAGAGGCGAGAAACATACGCCCCCCCTCTCCCCCTCTGTTATGTACCGGATGTCAACTTTTTTTTCTAAAACTTTATAAAAAACAAAAGCACGAACACATTGAAGGCAACAACTTCTCTGGCCACTAGGAGGCAGGGACATCAGTTATTATCATCGGTTATTACTATTGGTTATTACTATTGGTTATTACTATTTGTTATTACTAATGGTTATTACTATTGGTTATTACTATTGGTTATTACTATTTGTTATTACTATTTGTTATTACTATTGGTTATTACTATTGGTTATTACTAATGGTTATTACTATTGGTTATTACTATTGGTTATTACTATTGGTTATTACTATTTGTTATTACTATTTGTTATTACTATTGGTTATTACTATTGGTTATTACTATTTGTTATTACTATTGGTTATTACTATTGGATATTACTCCCTCCTTACATTTGTTTCTTAATCACAAGGAGAAGTGTGGAATCTCGCTCCTCTGATCTTAAGACGGTTGTTTCTGTTCCATTTGCAGCACAGAGCTGGGAAAAAGCCTTAGTCCACTCTGCTGGAAAGACTGGAAACTAACTGAACTGGTATCTTTCAATGTTTTTAAGAACAAGCTCAAAGCATCAGAGACTGAAACTATGATGTGCAACTGCTTTTTATGATGTATGTGGTTTTAATGATGTTTGTTTTCATGTATTTTTTTGTATTGAAATGTGCCTCTGGGCCAGGACTCCCTTGAAAAAGAGATCTTGTCTCAATGGGACTTCCTGGTAGAATAAAGGTAAAGTAAAAACCTCTGGAAAAGTAATAATAAAAAGAAACATTCAAAAATCATAATTTAAGCAAAAACTTCGATATTTTGTTCAAGTGTAAATAAAAAGTTAAACAGCATAAAATGATGAACAAAAAGCAACAGGGAGATTTAGTTTCTGGGATTTTTCCTACATGGTCTGGCTGCTTTAGACAGTGAAATATAATTCATCATAATAAACAAGTTATTGAACATTTAATGAGCAAAATGTTACAAAAACAGAGTAACAAGAAGTAATTGATTCGTTTCTTTGAGAAGCCACAATTTTCATCCTGACTCAACTGCAACAGTAAAAACTTTTCAATGTCTACATTATTGTATAAAATTTGATAAGAAGTTATTTTTACATCATATCACCATCCCAAAATGCATTTGTTTTTGAGTGTTAAACTTATTTCTTTGACCATTTTCTCGACATTTTCTCGACCAGACAGCAAAGAAAAGTGAAGCCCAAAATCTGGTGAGGACAGGATGACAGTAACACACGAGGAAGACACATCCACAAATACACACGAAAAGTCTGTTCCATCCACGTCAATGTGAAGGACACACACGCTGACTTTTTGCACATACATGTGTCAAGCACCACCAAGTCTTTGAAAGTCACTGTGAGGATGGAAGACTCTCATGTTAAACTGCACAGCAGTGGATTTCAGTGTTTTTGCAATTTTAAAAAGAATCAACTTTAACTTCAATGATTCAACAACATTTAAAAAAGCACACAGGACCCCCTTTAATGTTCACTTTATTTGTGTAAATCAATAAATCAACTTAAACCCATTGACCACACATCTCATTGATTCTGGAAAATAGAAATAAAAAGAGTTAATTTCTGCAGACTCATCAGTACTGTGAGGCATTTCTGGTAGTTTTTACAATCTTTGGTCAGAACTACAATCTACACTCCTGAAAAAAAACCCACAGGCTAAACAAACAGCATCAGATCTTTAAAATAGTGTTTTTGAAAATGTGAAAGAAGAAAACTAAAGTTAGTGTAACTAGCAGCTAAAAGCACGCCACCAAACATTTTTGTAAAATGAAAGCTCCGGAACAATTCCAGTGTTTTTGAATCAGCGTTTACTTTAATTCCTACATGAGTGCAGTGTCTGCTCTCAGAGCGTGCTGTATCTGGACAGATCTCTGGTCTCAGTCATCTTTACCAGCAGTCTGGGAGCAGAAGAGCCGCCGCCGCCGCTGCTGGCGCTGTGGCCATTGCTTTTAGGAGCTGGAGGGAAACAGGAAGACTCAGATGGTAAAAAGGCTTCTGTCTGAATTTGTGCTGCAGCAGTGGGACTTACAGTAGCTGGAGACAGCCTGGATGTTGAGGATGGATTGTTGTCCAAGTCTGAAGAAGAGAAGAGAAGCACAGGTGAACTTTTACCTGAACCACTAGTGGCTTTAAAATAGCAGCTTTTCTGCTGGTTCCTGGTTTTAGGGACACCATAATTTGAGAAACAAAAATTATTTGATGATCTTTAACTTTTTTTTTTTTTTTACTATGCATACAGTCAATTTCAAAGACCAGATTATGAGGAACGGAAGCAATCCACCATGAGATTGAGAGGAACCTGAGACACTAAAAAATGTAAACGTTACCACGGCAACAGTCTCCAGATAAAAGGTGTTCCAACCAAAGGATGGGAACTCCAAGTACATTTCTGTTCGGGGATATGAGGTGGAAATTTCATTTCAGAATATTTTTCCTCCTTCAAAGTCCCACCTGTCTTCCTCTCCCTCCAGGAGCTTCCTGTAGGTGGCGATCTCGATGTCCAGAGCCAGTTTCAGGTTCATCAGGTCCTGCAGGTGCAAACAATGGTATTGCCTTGTGTTCTGCTTTTATCATTTAACCCTGGAGCACTATCGCCGGGGCATTTTCACCAGAGAAAAACAATTTACATGACTTTCAGTATGTTGCGTGTCGAGGAGTCTGAGCCTCACACGTCCCAGAAATGGGTGGACCAAAGACCAAGTTACTCGTATGATTTTATCATATTTCAGGAATTTTTTGTTCTCAAATTTCCAATTTTTAGTATGTTTTTAGGAACTTCCCATGTTTTACATTTTGTTACACATACCACAGTTGAAACCACTCTGATTTATCACGTGTTGCCATGTTTTGACCTGTGTTTTATGACAAGTCATTTTTGTTGGGTATAATATATCGGGTCAAAATGACCCGTTAAAAGTGACTTTGTGTTGTAGGGTTAACGGTGGCCGTCCTCACCTGGTACTCCCGCAGCTGCCTGGCCATGTCCTGCTTGGCCCTCTGCAGAGCATCCTCCAGGTCTCTGGTTCGGGCTTTGGCTTCTTTCACCGCCAGTTCTCCACGCTCCTCCGCTTCAGCCAGCTGGTGCTCCAGGTTGGCGCGCTGAGGGAGGAGTGGTCAGAAAGGGAGTCGTGCACCGCTCAGAAAGAGCCCTGTCGGTGGGTGAGGTATACCTGCGCTTTCACGGCCTCTATCTCATTCTGCAGGCGGCTGATCAGACGGCCGACCTCGGCCACCTCTGCCTTGGCCATGCGGAGCTCATCTCCAAACTGCCTGGCCTGCACTGACATCTGATCGAACTGGCGGCAGAGAAAGGCTCACCATTACTCACACACCATGGAATCATTGTTTTAACTCAAAGGAGGTTTCTACTTACGTAGAGGAACATGCTAGGAACACATTTTAAGCACATTTTACGAGACTCATTCTGCTCTGGTCCATCACTCATCCTGACCTTGCTCTTGTACCAGGCCTCCGCCTCATCTCTGCTGCGGGCTGCTATCTCCTCATACTGGGCTTTCACTTCGGCCACAATCTGCTCCATGTTGAGGCTGCGACTGTTGTCCATCTGCACCACCACCGAGGTGTCTTTGATGCTGGCCTGCAGCTCCTGCAGCTCCTGGTTCCGTTCCAGAAAGAGAACCATTTTAATAATTCAAGAATGAAAACAATCCAACCATACATGAAGACAAAAAGGAGTTGACTCAAAGAAATAATTCCAAAAGTTCAGGAAAGCACAACCTCCTCATAGATGTTGCGCAGGAAGTTGATTTCATCCGTCAGAGCTCCAACTTTGTCCTCCAGATCTGCCTTCACCAAATAGGCTGAGTCCACATCCTGAGACCACACGAAGAGCACACACCTGTGGTTTCCTTTCAGATTCAGGCTTTCTTTACTATTGACATCCGTCCTCAAAGATGCACCGCAGAGAGAAATGATGTTGCTCCGCCCACAACAAAACAGCATGTAAACAATAAAATGCAAAAGAAAAACCAAGGCAGGTCAAAACAGAGAAAAACAGCTACAGCTGTACGGTGTATGTTATGCAAAATAGCTCCGAACTTCACCCTCAGAATCTGCAGCATCCAAAACCAAAAGGCTTTTGAATTTTTTCATTCAGTCATCATCCAGTTCTTCTGAACAGATCAGCATTCATGTGTGAAGCATCATTTTTAACAGTTATTAAAATCCAACTCTGATCATCCTCTGATCTATTGTCAAAGTCTTCCCAGTCGTCTTTTAATGAGGATTTTTAGCCAAAATCTAAAAATCTGTGTCGTTTTCTAGGACATAGTTTCTGCAGAGCGGCAGGACTTCATTCGGTTTTCACGTCTGAGTTGTGGGCGCAGAGTAGCTCTGATTTCCCATCATCCCTTTGTTTTCACTCTCTCTCGATAGCTACAGCCCCTCACAATCCGGACCTTACATTAACGTGCAACAAAAATGGAAAATTGAGAATAGTATCAACAACAAACGCTTCCTGAACAAAAATGGAGCAGGAACAAAGAAGGCTGGTGCTTCAGTGCTGCGTGGTGGAGTGGCCCGCAGCGCTCAGGTGGGACGTTTGAGGTTCGGATGACATAACGATGGAAGACAAAAAGAAGGTTCACCTTACTCACCACACCTCTGCAGCTGAAAAAGAAAACTGAGTTCTGACCTTTTTCAGGATAACAAAGTCGTTCTCTAGGTTGTTCCTCTTGTTGATTTCGTCCTCATATCTGTGGCAGAAAGAGCACAGAGACATGATGGGTTTCCTCCATCTGCAGCATTTTCCCGTTGAACTGTCAAAGAATCTGTGGTTACTTGTGTTTAAAGTCCTCCACCAGGCCCTGCATGTTCCTCAGCTCCCCGTCCAGCTTGATCTTGTCGTTGTTGACCAGGTCCATCTGGCGCCTGAGGTTGGCCATGTGGGCCTCGAACATGGGTTCCACGTTGGAGCGGCTGACCCCCTGACCCTGCAGCAGCTCCAGTTTTGTCTCCAGCATCTTGTTCTGCTGCTCCAGAAAACGCACCTGAAGGATGCAGAAGGAAATGACGGCACGGGATGAAGGTCGTGGCCTTTCCGCTGACGTTCAGATATGGGAAAGACTTATTTTAGGAAGTTCCTGGACTGTAAAGTAAGTTTCTAAATCAGCTCATCAAACAATTCAAAGACTAACAGTTTGAGGAACAATCAGGATGTCAAGATCTCGCCACGAAGCTGCTGAGAACCATGGGACTCAGAGATTTCAGCACAAAACACAAAGTCAGTCAGCTGGAGTCACATTGTTTTCTCGCTGAAATCTTTTCTCATAGATAGATGGATGGATGGATGGATGGATGATGGATGGATGGATGGATGATGGATGGATGGATGGATGGATGATGGATGGATGGATGGATGGATGGATGGATGGATGGATGGATGATGGATGGATGGATGGATGGATGGATGATGGATGGATGGATGGATGGATGGATGGTTGGATGATGGATGGACGGATGGATGGATGGATGGATGGATGGATGGATGGTTGGATGATGGATGGATGGATGGATGGATGGTTGGATGGATGGATGGATGGTTGGCTGCACCAATACTTAAATACATAATGATATTTCTTAACTCACGGTTAGACCATGATGTTGCTGCAACAGATTCACTGGGTTTCCCTTGGTTACCACCTCACGAAGACTCCAGACTCTTCCTCAGCACAGAAGCTGGTTTCTTTAGAAAACATTCAAACCTTCAGCCTCACTGGATGCTTAACAGCACTAACATTTGTGCTGCAGAAAGAGGCCTTCCCAGTCACTGAGGGTCAGCAGCTTAGGTTGGTCCATGGGTAGCTGGTCTTCTTCTGCAGACGTTCCACCTGCACTCAGTGGGTCTCAGCAGGACACTCAGAGGTCAGAGGCAGCAGAGAACAGCTCAGGCGAATGCAGCTCCAGTTTCCTTCCTGCAGATGGGTTTCACTCTCTCCCAGACAAAGCCTGTGCTCTGTTCAGAGCAGGGAAAGCGCCATGGCTGACCGGACCGCTCAGGTTACCCCCCCCCCCCCCACTCAATGAGACAGAAATGGGACGGTTGGGTCGAATGTCCAGGAGCCTGGTACCATCAGAATACTGAGGATGTTTTCAATCCCAGATGGAGGCTGGGGTGTGGGGGTGTTGAGAAAATGTCATTACATGCCTCAGACGTCTGGACTCTCACCAAAGCGGGAACCAGATCTTCTTCAGCACCATCATCATCATCAGCAAAGCGTTGCCTGATGGCACCACTGTGTCTTTGCAGGAGGGAAGCAGCTCTTCAATGTTTCAGTTTGGTGGTATCGGATTACAGCATCAGAGATACAGAGATACTCAGGCAGCCAACAGGAAGGAGATGAGGAGTCGGCTTTCATGTTTCTTCACAATAAAAGCCTTTGTTGGCTGTTCCTGTAGCACAGAAGTCACATGATCCATGTGCCATGCAGTAGTCTATAATAATAGAGAGGAATTATGAGTTCTCATCACGGTGGCTCCTCCCATCCGTTGTCTCAGGTATGTTCCAAAGATTCACCTGTTGATGGTTGAAAGGTTTCTCAGTCGGGACTCTTCCGAACAGGACAAACATTTCCATTCTTAAGGATCATGGAGCAGATGAAAAATGTCTGGTGTTTGATGGCTTCATGCCGCTCAGCCCTCTGTCACTGAACACCGGAGGTCTTTCAGCTCTGAAGCCTGCGGCCAACAAAGCCTCCATTGTGAGAAGGTCACCCACTCCGTGAGAAAGCATCCCGGTCCCCAGAGGAGAGTCTCACTTCCAGAGTTTGGCCCGGCTCTTCACCTCAACCACCAATCACCTGTTCAGACTTCCCTGGAAGGAATGGCATCCCATAATAGATGTCACGTCAACATGGGTGGTTAGCCTTCATAAACCATCATTTTCTCAGACAAGTTCTCTGAAACCAGAAGAGATGAAGCTTCAAGTTGTTTTATTTTATCAGGTTCTTCTTTCATTTTCAGAAGATTGTTTTTCCGTCCTGGTTTTTCTTCCATGAGACTTTGGAGGAGAAAGTTTACGGTTGATGGTCTTAAACCCACAGACTGATGACTGACAGGTGACAGCGCTCTTTTCCTTGACTTGGCCCTAAAGATCAATTCTGTTGCAAAAGTTCCTCCTGCATTGCTGGAATCTTCTTTGATTCTCGTGTTTTAGCACCAACGACCCCCTTCACATTCACAAAGTAGAACACAATCAGTGCCGTAGTGCTCTTGAGCCACGCTGGCTGCATCAGCCTTTCTAGGTTCAGGTGACGAGTGTTGGTTGGTTGCCTCTCTGGGTTTTAAACGCTTTAAAAGCTCTGGTGGATCTGTTTTCACATTAGACCCGAGGTTAGTCTGAAACTTCACCAAGAACACCATCACGTTACAAAAACAAAGCCTCCCCCGCCCCCCGCCCCCCAGGCGGATGGGATTTTAAATGGAAGAAAGAGTCACTGGAGCCTGAGGACGCACAGATTCCTCTGCATTTCTCTCTCTTTGCTGTAGTTTTCGTTTGTAAGTCAGCCAGTTATCACAAAACATGATCTTAATGTTAAATGAGTGCTTCACTTAAAATCTATCCCAAAAAAACGTTGGTTGCAAACACCGTTTCACAAACACGTTTTTCGTCTGGTTAATTTCTCAGAAAATTTAACATTTTAGTTTTGCATAGCATAAATGTAAAACAATAGAAAACCCCAAAATATAAATGTGGTTGTCTTTTGTTAAAATAGTTGCAAAAACAAATGTTCTTTTCATGCACTGTTCTGGAGTAAAGGAGAACTTCGTCACATCAAACATCAGGTCTGCATCGACATCCTCCATCTGTTCAGGATTTCTGCTTGGTTCTCTTTCTGCACACCGGAGATGCTGCAGCTTTTACTCTTACAGAAACATGTTCAATATAATGTTGAATGCTGCCAAAACTGGAGGAGCAACAATAAGAGATGAACCTTTTGAATCATCTCAACAACTGAAGGTTGCTCCTTCCCAAAAGATTTCTGTTCTTACCTTATCTATGAAGCTTGCAAAGCGGTTGTTCAGGCTCTTGATCTGCTCCTTCTCAAAAGCTCGGCTCATGGACAGGTTGGGGTCGATCTCCAGGTTCAGGGGGGCCAGCAGACTCTTGTTCACAGACAGGGATGTCAGCGAGGCCCCCAGCCCCGGATGGTGGCCGTTGGTGCCAGCATACAGACAGCTGCTGCTCAGCGAGACGCCGCTGAAGCCCCCCTGACCTGGAGCGAAGCCGCTGGACCTCCGGGACGGAGTGCTGGTCCGGACGGAGATGCTGGAGCTGATTCTCTTGTTTCTGCTCAGACTCATGGTGAGGAGCGATGGACGACAGAGAAGATGAAGAAGAAGCAAACGGAAAAAGAAGCTGCTGGAGGAACCCAGACGGCACCGGGACTGCTGAGGATGTCTGAGGACTGGGAGGTGTCTCAGGTGTCTCATGACCTTTTAAATCTCCCCAGGGTGGAGTCACGGGGGGTGGGGGGGTGAGGACCATTCAGCTTCAGTATCTCATGTCTGGTGTTCCAGTTCTCTAAGTGGCACAAACTGTTCTCATCAACATTTTAACTACAAAACAACCAAAGTGCTAAAAAAACACTTTTATCCAGGTTTTTCTCATTGTTTAATTTAGCAACATTTCCATGTATGGTCAGGTCATTCTAATGTCAGTGAAATGTGTGAATTCTGCTGAGACAGCAGGTGAAGGGAAGAACAAACGAACAAACAAACGGGCTTCATGGAGAAGTTCTTTATTCAGTTGGAAGAGGAGCAAACAGCAGCTGCTGCTGCAGCAGATCCTCCTGTTCTGTCTCCAGAACATCCTCATGCTGTTTTCTTCTTCTTCCCAGCTCCTGCCATTCACCAAAAGAGAAAACCAACTGAAATGCAACCGTCTGAGAGTGACTGATGTCTGACAACCACACAAACCTGTCTTTGGAGTCTGAGCCTGACGTTTTTGTCCTGACGGGAGCAGCTCCACCTCCACAGGATAATGGTCACTGATGCTGAGAGCCTGAGGGAGGAAGAGGAGCACGATGAAGCAGGAGAGATCTTCAGCCAGAGCTGATCCAGACCCCAGAAATCCATCCCACCTCCTCTTCAGTCAGTTGGAACTCTTCCTGGAAGTTGAAAGCCTTTGCAGATCCAGGCTTCACGGCGTCCAGCAGGGTCTGTCCGTGCACCACGATCCTGTTTGAAGAGGAAGTTCATTCACCACAATAAAAGCCTTTCACGTCCTGATTTGACGGACAAATTTCATTTTAAAGATATGTTGTCATTTTTTATTAGGTTTCATGTTAGAAAGCAACAATAACAATAACTTCATGTTTAGAGTAAGTGTCAGAAGTCAGAGCTCTGTCTCCCCCTCTGGTCACCGGCGGTACTGTGTACCCAGAGTTTCAGCCACACTACAACTCCCAGCAACCCCAGCGGATACTTCCTGGATGCCGAACACCCGACTCTCATTCATTCATCCTCAACAGCATTCTTAAGCTCTGCACTGAGAGAAGCTCAGCGTGAAGTATTGTTTGTGCCGCTCTGCCGTCCTTACCGAGCGTTACATCCGGATCCGGATCTGGATCTGGATCTGGATCTGCCTGTTCTAGACCCCTGCCTGCCTGACCCTCATTTAGCTTTGTGGACTTTTAGCTGAGCTAATAAACCTGCTGCACTTGGATCCAGCCGTCTGCCTGTTCTTGTGACAGTAAGTTAGTATTATTGACATGTTTGTCTTTTTTCTAAAAAGCAGCAGTTTTTCTTTAGTAAAATCCATTTTATCTAAACTAAAATCCTTCTGATGATTTTCCTATTAAATGCTGTTCTTAGTTTATAAATATAAACATTTGTCATTTTTACAGTCTAGCAAACACATTTGTACGGTGGCCCAGAAGGGTCACAACACAACACATTAACTTTACACACAACACATTAACTCACAACACAATACATTAACTCACAACACAACACATTAACTCACAACACAACACAATAACTCACAACACAACACATTAACTCATGGCCTAGAAGGGTCACAACACAACACATTAACTTACCTCACAACACTTTAACTCACAACGGAAGTAAATCAGCAATGGAAGTGCTTTTATTCTGAAATTTCCACTGGGCTGAGTGGCTAACTATCTAACAGAAAGTAATGTCACAGTGAGCTGTGGAGGGAGCATGTTATTGCTACAAGAGAACCTAGCA